>VXBU01011577.1:62055-177721 GCA_013400315.1 Bombycilla garrulus
GACTGGGTGAAGAAGTGTTAATTTTTAATTGAGGTATGAGCAATACTAAGAAAAATGCTCAGGAGTACTTAAAATCTTTGGATGCTCGCTTGCTTATTAATTAGTAAATATTTAATCAGAATGCACACATTAACTTCTACTGAATCTAAAAAAAGAAGAAAGGTTTATTCGTACTTTTTAACTGCATTTTTTCTCATTTCAAATTAGGCAAACAAGCTGTCACTGCTGAAAAAAACCATTATCTGTCTGCTGGTTTACATATAGATCCACTCTGTACAGCACTTTTGGTGTCTGCTAGAATATGCTATTTCATCCCACTTTCCTGTCTTCCACAGTCCTTCTGATCATGAAATGAGGACTGCAGGGACAAAGCACGTATGAAGTGTACACACAGAAACTACCAGCAGTAAGCACACAAAACTTAAAAATTGCACTTCAACATTTTGTAAAAATAACATTTTTTCCTAATAACTTCAAAGTTGTACATTCTAACAAAAATAATGGTGCCTCACTCATTTTAACAATTCATAGGACTTCATCCTCCCAAGTTCATAGCTTTAATATGATGTTTTTTAATCAACATGGAATTTGAGAGATGCCATTATTTTGCTTTTAATAAATAGCGAAATTCCAAAGCAATCAGCAAGCATTTTAATTTACTGTCACTATCTTACTTTTAATCACAGACAGCTTTGCCACTAGGGTTGTTAATAGTGAATTACCTACACTGGTTGTCATAATGCACAAAAAAGCCATGAGATTCAAGATAAAGACTTACTGCTGTCCTAAGTCTTTATGTGAGTCTAACATCTCAGTTATGCAACTGAATGACAAAATTCAAAGGTATTTCTAACTTACTGTAGGAGGAATTCTGTGATAGAACCACTTAACAAAATAATGTTAAGCCAGCATGTGAAAAAAATGAAAATGGACTGGACAAACTAGCACAGCCTTCAGTAAACATTTTTAAAGTTGAGTGTACACTTACTATTTATGTATTTACACAACTGAAATGACAAATATTTTCTTCCAGAAAAATCACTGAACCCAAAATTACACTTCAAATTCTACAGACAAAAATTTATTGATTTTCTCTGCATTTTTGTCTGAAGTTTGAAATAGGTGGTCCTTTTCAAAAGGACAAAATTAAGGCACATTTAAAACTGCATTTCACTGCATTGCTGAATGAGATGTGATTACCTCAGAAACAGCATAAATAAAAAATATTTTTCCCTTGATCAAATGAGGTGGCAGTGACAGAGCTCCCTTTGAGTAGATGAAGGTGAATGCATTTTTAAAAGGACTTTATACACTGAGATACACTTTCTTTCTACTTCACGCCTGCTGCTATCAAGAAAAAGCCACATTACTTACAAAACAACCTCTATTTAGTGTGGAAGTGATATTCAGATCCAAAGTCCCTGCAACTATGGCTTAGGTGAATCCTACCAACCTACATCTGAATTAACAATTCTATATCCATTTAAGACTCTATATCTATTCACCTTGTAAGGATTTCTTGCACTGGCTTGCACACAATTATAATTATAATGTTCTAGTATAAAAATCAATATGGCTGTGAAGTTACCTGTGAAGTGTTTGAGAAACACATCAAGTCATCTGCTTTAAAGAATCTGTTTTTCTGCAATTCAAAAGAAACCTTAACACACACTAATGTGAACACATATCCATTATGACACAGATATGCATAGAGAAAACCATTCAAGTGGAATTCTGCAGCATTAAAGCATACACGAGGGAGGAAAAAAAAATCTTCAACTAGCCTACTTGCAAGTTACAATGCTCTCTGACCATATTGGCTTTTTGCAAAGCACAAAACAGTCCTTTGTCTGAGGGCTTTAGTATGATTTCATTAGATAAGAAAATTTAACATTAGCATTAGTGACTTAACTTTAAAAAAAAGACCAAGTACAGAGTAAGATTAGCAAACCAGTGATACAACTAGTATCACTGTTACTATGCAAGTGTTGAAATGTGCATTTTAAACTCTTTGAGAGAGGAAACACTTAGCTGCAGCTCTACAATATATCTTAATGCCTTCATTTGTAAGGGTGCTTATACTGCTAGAACTTATCTTTGGTAGCACAGCATCTAAAAGATATTAAGAGCAGGCTATTCAAAGAGACAACCCTTTTTCATCAAGTTTGTGCAAGATAGGAATAAAAGAATAATGGCAAATATAATTTTACAGCTTAGCAACTTCAACAAAAACCCTATCAACAGACTCTCATCACTGACAGATCCTATATGTAAGTTATTACTCAAAGAGACGTCATGAATCTTCTTTTTAGTAACTCTACTTGACTCTTCTTGACTATGAAATATCAAGTATATACAATAATTGAAATATGTTTATTGTGCACCCAATGAATTTGTACCAAATAAGTGAATAACATCACTGTGACAGCCCTTCAAGGAAAAATATAAGACTAGTTACAATTAAGGATAGACACTTTTGCCATTCCTGTTTAAATAAGCAGCTTCAAATAAAAAAAAAAAAATCTTGCCTTTATGCCTTTTAAAACAACCTCTCATCTACACCAGTAGATGGCTTCACAGTGCATGCCTGCTTGTGGAAAGGAAATTGAAAGAAAATCTCACTACTGCAAAATTGAAAAGAATCAGCAGATGTCACAAGAGGGAAAGAGATCCTTTAATTACCTGAATCAACTATAACAAAGAAGGGAAAGATTCTTTAATAATATGAATTAAAACAAAAAAAATTGTCCAGTTACTCTTTATGACTCCTGATGTTCTGAATAGGTTTTAAAATTATAAAGCTGGAGTATGACTTTTTACAAGAGCATGTAGTGATAGAGCAAGGGGGAATGGCTTTAAACTGATGTACAGCAGACTTAAATTAGATAGAAATTCTTTACTGTGAGGGTGGTGAGGCACTGAACAGGTTGCTATGGATGCCCCATCCCTGGAAGAGATCAAGGCCAAGTTGGACATGGTTTTGAACAACCTGGTCCAGCAGAACGTGTTCCTACCCATGTCATGGGAGTTGGAACTCAACCCAAACCATTCAATGATTCCAACTGTTCAGCTCTCCCATTATCAAGCAACAGAATGTCCCCATTACTGAAAAGACAGAGATTCAAATTTAGGATCCGTTTCTGTCAGTTTCAAATCAAATTACCCAAAGACGTGGGTAATTTGAGTGAGCTAGGGGAAAAAGTCAAGAGTACTTTCAGTTTGACCAGCAGAAAACATCCTTGCACATGGTCAAAACTGCTCAAACTGTATATTCAGAGACTTCTTTAATAAATTGGCTTACCTTATAAATACCTTCCATACAGAAGTTTATTTTATAATTTTCCAACTGTGCTTAAGTAAAGCCTGTACATGCTTCACTACAGGCTTGATTACAGTACTCCCATCTTGACTTACTCAGGCTAAAAGTTCCTTAGCTTCATAAAGTCATTTAAATCACTGCAGTGGCTCTGAGCATATTACAGAGCTCTACTGAAGCAAAGCAATCTAACAGAATACATTCCCTGGAGTCTGTAACGAAAGGAAGTACCACACATAAAAAGAAAGCGTACCAGTACTTCACAGGAAAAGGCTTCAGCAAAGAAATCATGTCCTTATAGCCAACAAAGGCTACATTTCATCTTTATGGATATAGTGTTTACTCAAATGCACTAGAGTGAAAGAACCACAGCCTATTTAAAAAGGTAAACACATCAAACAACTTACTGATGCATATGGTTTTCAAGTAAATGTGTGTGCCTAAATACAATGTGTTGCCTACCCAGCTGTCTGAAGTATTTTTTCAATACATCTGTTACTTATGTGAATTGTACATCAGCTTCTTCAGTTGCTAGAGCCCACAACCTTTCACCACTACAGCAAGTTTTAAACAGACATAAATCAGAACTGCTACCCCACTCCTGGGCCCCATCTTCTTTCTGTCCCAGTCTCACTCCCTCCTTTGCAAAAGCAAAAATTAAAAGTCACTCCCATGAATCACATCAAAGAATTGGTCTGGGTGTCAGGACAGTTCCTTTCGGAGCACGTGGCAGTTTATGATGGCTTAATCTACTATAAAAAAGGAAAGTCTTCACTCCAGCTCTTAAGCATTGAAAACTTCCTACTGGCAAGATAAAGAAACCAGGCTGTTTCACTAATATAAAGTCCCTTCAAGTTTCTAAATATGGCTATTTTTGGTAATACATATCTGCATGCTACATCATTTAAATAAGAAATAGAACAGTTCAAGCTGTAAACATGATGCAACTGAAGACTGTACAACAAACTTTTATTCTACAAAAACAGTGTTTAGAAATTGATGGTGTAACACATATGTACAGTAGCCAATTTATTCATGTTTGGAAGATATTAACAAAGGTAATAGATTAATTAAATGCATTGTTCTATACCACTACTAAAGAAATTGCTTAACAACTCTCACCTGGTAATTTACCTAAATCTTCATACTATGAACAGCTTGGCACACTGCCAGTCCCAGTTTAGAGAACAATATATTAACTTATAGTTTTCAGGAAGTTTTTAACAAAATGTTTAAAGAGTAAAGCTACTGCCAATATGTGTTTGATTTTGAGTATTTATTTCTGTGGTCTATGACTGAAGCCTTTTCAAACTGAACATATTAAAATGAAATAAACCCTCTTAAGTACATAAAATATCCTTAGAGCTATTTTGTGCTTTTGGTCTTTCACACAATCAAATCTGCCCGACCAGAACACTCTGAGTAGGTGGTGCAGCAGCATCAATTGAGCTCTTTGAGCCAGAGACTGCCTGTGATGATACATTTACCTTAAGCATTGTTCATCTCAACTCTCAAGAACCATTCGGGTAATAAACACATCAGCAAGGTCCATTACAAAGCAGTGGTTATTTAATGCATACCTAATTACTACTACTTGCACAATAGATAATAATTCATTCAAGTCCACTCTTTCCAAGGGCTACCTTCATTAAGCTGTCTGTTTACTATCCAGAATAAAAGTCTCTGGAACTGAAAAATTCATGAACCATGACATAGCATGAAGAAATATTCCACCTTCCAGAGGAAGAGGACTACACACACGACTAACTTGTTTCTAGGTTCAAAGGCATGCTAATGCTTTACACTCATGTGATGTCTTCATACTTTCACCCCTTTGAGGGAAGCAGAAGGAGAAATAAATCTTGCATGTTAATGCTTTAATGTTAAAGATCAAAAGTCTAATCTGAGCTAAAAAATGTTTCTTTTACCAAAGGGGCATTCATGTAACAACATCTACCCTTATTACCTTATTATGCAAGAGGAAAACAACTTTCTTAAAACTGAGTGAAAGGATGCTTTCAGACATAGAATTTTAACAAAACTTATTTTGAAAGAAGTTGATGAAATGCAGTTGAATGGAACAAACTGAAAATCTGACATCATCCTACAGCTTAATCTTTCCAATACCAATTGAAAGGATACACAAGCAGAAAAGTAGGTGAAACAGGAGAGAATAGCACTACTAATTTACCTAAGCAGCCAATTAATCTCCACAATTTAAAAAGAGGTTCAACTTCAATGTTATTCCATCACAACACAACCCCCCAGCTCTTATTTCTGTTAAAAACATGTAGGGTTTTTAGACCAACATCAGCTTTTTACTTTTCATGCAACATTTCTGAACTTTGAGCCATTAAAATCAATTAACCACAAAGTACTCAAACACTAACACTATCTATCCAGAACACCAAATATATTACAAAATAAGAAAATGCAATTATTTGCTTAAGTTTTGGCTTCATGCATATCTGCATTTTAAAAAGTAAGCTAGAATCCTACTGCATATTTTTACAGTATATATGTTCCACCTTCTAGAAGTAGTAAGAACATAGTAACAATGAGCATGAGCAGATAAATACAAGCTTGACAGTACTGCAGTGAAATAAGTCTTATCTTACTACCTAAAGAAGGTGAAAGGCAAATTTTCATAACCCAGTTTCGTTTCACTTTTATTGAAGTGCCTACAGCATTCTGTGAGTGCTTGCACATACACAGGCACACACAGAAAAAGTGGTATCTACAAACAGTTTACACAGATATTTACATACATGTTATTTACACAAACTAATAGGACTGCATGATCTTTGATATAAAAACCATATGCCTCTTGCACATATAACTGTTGCATCGGTTTTACAAAAGTAATATAAACCTTTTGCAACAACTGGCTAAGCACATATCATAGCTGATTCCAAGTTTTTAGAGCTTGCAGTTTTTTTAAAAAAATACAATACCTAAAACACTGTTATCAAACAAATATGCTTTATTGGCATCTAAAAACAAAATGCACCCAACATTAAAATGTACTTTTTCATTTTTTTTAAACCCACTGCAGTACGAGGAACAGATCACAAACACTTACTTTAGAGAAAACAGAGACTATAGTGTAGATTTTACAAAATCACTTTTAATCTCTGTGTTATGCTCCTTAAGTAACATGGGCCATTTTTTTTTTTCTGCCGAATTGTAGGAACATAAAATATCACAGCTTTATCTATACTTTAAAATTCTGCAGCAGCCTAAAAACACGGACAAGATACACCAGCACCTGTTTTCAAGTATAACAATTTCGATAGCCAAACTAAGGGTAGTATCTAAAAATTCCATTTTCTTCCATAGGAAGTCTTTGTTTGACAAGCTGTTAATTTATCATTGTGAAATTAAAAGCAACTGGGGGCAAGTTTATGCTTTACCAAAGAAATAAAATAAAATAATAAAAAAAAAAAACAAAGCAAAAAACGTTTACCTACCATGTTCAAATTAAGAACAGTGTTCTATACAAGTCAGTTGTACAGTTATTTAAGTGAAAGATGAACATGAACATCAGATTAACTTAATTCTGGCAGACAAAAGTGAACTGCTACGGTCCAGTCAGCCATTTATCTATTACAGAGAGATGACAACTTTACAAAAGGTATCTTTTACCTACTGAGTGATGATTATGTCCCCTCAGTTTCTGTGCTTTCTACCACTGGTTCACTCTCTATATCAGCTTCTGTGTCACTCTTCTCTTTGTTTATCTCGACAGAAGATGTCAGTTTTTCATAAAGTTCTGGATCATCCTGCACCTGTGCAGTTGGTGGCTGACTGTCTGTCTCCGTATTTTCACCATTTACCTGGGGCATACTATCAGCTTTGCGTTGAGAAGTGGCCCCATCAAAATATTCAAAAACCCGTGGATGTGGAGGCGGGATCCAGTTGTTTGGCACTCTGTCTCTTCCAAACCTGTTTCCATTAATTTCTCGGCAAAAATTAAAATCTCTGTCATCCCTATCCCTCTGTCTTTCCCAGGGTCTTCTGCGGTCATCAAAATCTCTGTGAGCATCTTGTTCAAATCCTCTATTCCAACTGGGACCACTTCTACTATCAAACCTATAGTTTACATGTCGAAACCTCTCTCTGTCTTCATGGAAGCCTTTAGGGCCACCATAAATAGGGAAGGCATGGTGCTCTCTTTCATCATAATCTCCTCTCTGTCCCCAGTGTTTGTCAGAATTGAAACCAAAATGCTCTCTTCGACCAAGGTTATCTATACCTGGTCTTCCAAAATTTTCTCTCATGTCTATATGTGGTCTTGCAAAGTGTTCTCTTCCATCTACTGGAGGCCTTCCTATACCCTCTCTTGGATCAACTGGTGGTCGAGTAACATCTCTGACATCCACTGGAGACGGTCTGTTAAGATTATCTCGGTTTTCCACCGGAGGAAAGCGATAATCTCTGTCTCCCTCCTGTTGAATGTTATCACCTCCAAGCGGTAGCCTCTTTTCAGGATTAGAAATGTTATCGATATTTTGTCTTCCTGGTGCTCCAAAAGGTCTTTCTGTTTGATTAAAAATATCTCCTGGAGGAAAAGGACCTCGAGGCGGTGGTGGGTGAAGAGATGGATCAAGGATTGCAGGAGGAGGAATAGTACGCTGCGGTGGCATTCCTGGCTGCATTAATGGAAACCTTGGTCCAGGTGAATGGGGCATTAGGCCTGGACGGATATCTATAAGAGGCATTCCTGGCATTCTTTGATTACTGATATTTAAATGAGGCATGTTTGGAACTGCAGCTGGATGCTGCATTGCCAGAAGTCCAGAATTACTTGAAATATTTGGTGGTGGCACTCCCATAAGTCCAGAACTAGTTGAAACATTGGGTGGTGGCATTATGAGAAGCCCAGAGTTGCTTGAAACACTCGGTGGCTGTACTCCTGCCAGAACTCCTGAGCTGCTGGACACACTGGGTGGCTGCATTCCTGTCAGAAGGCCAGGGCTGCTTGACACACCGGGTGGATGAACTCCAGCCAGAAGCCCTGAGCTACTTGAGACATTTGGTGGTGGCACTCCAGCCAAAAGTCCAGAGCTACTTGAGGCATTAGTTGGCTGAATCCCGCCAGCAAGAGAAGAGCTACTGGAGACAGCAGGTAGCTGCATTCCTCCTGCAAGACCAGAGTTGCTGGAAACAGTTGGTGGTTGCACTCCTCCTACAAGTCCAGAGCTGCTTGAAACACTGGGTGGCTGTACTCCCCCTGCAAGTCCAGAGCTACTTGAGACAGCGGGTGGTGGCCCTTCTCCAGTAAGCCCAGAATTGCTTGAGACACTGGGTGGCTGCACTCCTCCAACAAGTCCAGAGCTACTCGAGACATCACTTGGAACTGAAATGCAGCAACAAGAAGAACAGTTAACAAAAAACAACACACAGCATTCAAAACAAAATGCAGTTTAATCCATATTCAGATAAAGCATGCAGTGATGATACTGCTGACAAGGTCTGTCCTAGTTTCTATAACTCATATATACTATTTCAATCACATTAGTGATACATAGACATTATGCACAGAAATGAATGTCTCTACATAGTAAAGACTATACAGCAGCTTAAAATCGACTAACCCCAAAGTCACCACACAATTTATGCAATGAAACTATTAAAATCTTTGATGAAATTCTACAGATGTTATACTATCCTGCCCTCTCCTGCTCCTTTCCATTGCTACTTGTATAATCAAACTGCATTTCTAAGAAGTTTTCTAATGGGTCCCCAGACTCAGCGCTACTTCTTCACACTATGAAAGAAACATATTTGAGCATAAGCTGCTCAAAGTCAACGATCAGATGATGACAAAGATGGTTCTCAATACTTTCCCAAATTAAATTCAGAATGATACCCTATCCAGTCAAAAACATCCTAGTCTGTAGTTACTAGCTCAAGGAACTATGATTTGCAAAAATCTCTCAGAGTGTGATGCTTCCAGTACACGATCATTGCGTATAATGAAAACATTTCTTACCAGATCTATTGTTTTCACTGGAAGGAATCTGAAGGTCTGTAAGATGGGATCCTTTGTCATCTGATTCTGGTTTGTTGATTGGCAGAGGATTAAAAACACTTCCAGCAGATAATGTTGGAGTAGCCAGATTGCTAGTAACTGTGCCAACTGGTAGAACAAGGCCAGTAAAAGGAACATCCTTCATTGTCTCTTGTGCAATTGGTAATGGAGGCTGTACTAAAGCTGTAGAGAAATAACAGAAGTGTATCACAATAATCATATAGTGAAACCTTCAAAAATAGTTTGGTAGAAGTCAGGCTGGTAAATCAAAAGAGGTGAAATTAATTACCCTCACTGGTACATTTTTTGATAATAAATTTCTTATCCTCAATCAGCAATGCAATAGTTAGGGTTTTTTTCTAGAGATCACGAGCTGTAGGCAAACCTAAGCAATCAGTCCTCTAACATATCTTTAAATGTTAAATAAATACAGTTAGAATTTTAAACTAAAATAAATTATTGTACATTGTTCTGTGACTAAGACCAAATAATTCCAGTAACAGCTATATGGGCTAGAAAGGTCCAAATATTGAACTATGCATGCAAAAAATCAACAATTTGCCCTAACTTTTTTCAGTAATTCCACATTAGGTATAACTTTTCAGTCTACATTATAAGCTCTCTAAGTCTTTTTCTCAATGCCTGCTTAAACCAGCTAAACAACTTCTGTGTTGCTATTTCCCATTACAGAGGATTAACTTCCTTTTGATTAAATAACAAGGAGTATATAAACAAAGTAAACTTTTCCTCACACACAAACAATTGTTAGAGCAATCAAACTTACGTGTTGGAACAACTGGTGGGACAACAGGTGGCGGGACAACAGGTGGCGGGACAACAGGTGGAACTGGAGGAGGCATATAACCTATATGGAAAAAAAATGACAAGTGATTACAAGAAAAACAAATGAACTTTTGCAGAAAAAATTGCCTACATTATTTATCCCAAAAAAATTGCGCTACCATACACTAACAAGCAGCAAATTAATAGGAAGAGGCAACAGTGGTTAACGTTTTCAAAAACATCGCCATCTTCACTACAGATGATCTGCAGGCATGTCTTTAAGTGATACCTGCCAGTAGTATCCAAAGGAAAAAAATCAAGTTTCAAACTTTTCAAAAGCAAGGAGATTTATATTAAGTACTTTTAAATTTCAATTTTTCTCAAAGGTAAAAAGCTGTGATTCCTATTCTCAAGAGAATACATTGGTAAAAATAATATCAAGTTAGATACAAGTAATTTTAATCTAGTATGAAGTTTTGGAGTCAAAGGCCAACTCGCTCAGACAGTAACCAGTAGCTGACAGAAAACTCTGATGTACACAGATGCGCACAAACTGCCTATGCTCATTACACACTGCATTTTGTTCTTACTGACTTACCTGGAGGTGGCTGTGAAGGGTTGAAACTGGCTCTCAAGAAGGGTGGAGGAGGAATTGGGCTATAACCAGGAGGAGGGACAGACATTGTGACAGGAAACGCAGGTGGAACCAAGCTAACAGCAGGCACAGCTGGAGCTACTGGAATCTTTTTTCATGGAAAGAAAAACAAGCAGCTTCACTACTTAACAGTATTCAAGGACATTAAAAGGGATAAACTGGTTTAACTGCAATTCACATCAAGCACTAAATGTACTAAATGTACATATATTGTATATATTTCAAACACTGAAGAACTAGATTACATTCTGAAATGGTATGCTATGGGCAAACAAGGACACTGGAAGAATCTGATGTTACCTTTACTTTATTCTCAGACGGCCAAAACTACAGTTTAACGCTATGTCTATTCAAGAATAAAAATGTACTCATTGCAGAGGAGTGAATGCAGAAATGCAGAGAGAGAAAAGGAAGAAAAATGCAGATAGTGCAGCAATTTGGGGGCACTTTGAGAACAGTGATTCTAGTATCTAGAACTTATGTATTTTAGAACAGTACTGGAAAATTAAGTTTAGTGTGTGTAACTCTAAGGCTAATAATCCCAATTAAATCCTGAAAATTATTTAGTATTTCTCAAATTTCTGTTTGAGCTATGTGTTTTGTTACAGTGCATCATATTTAAAAAGATGTAATAGAAGCAGTATAAATGCAAGATATACCTATGTATTTAAATGTATACTGATCACAGTGTACATTAGGAGACAGCTGAGATAAGAAGAGTGAAGACAGTTTTTGCAAAGAGGAAAGAGTTCAAAACTGAATTCAAGTAAATGCAAATATATTAACATTCATCTAATTTTATGTCGGTTCAACAACTAGAAATGTCTATACACATTTGGAAAGATAAAGCACTAATAACATAAGTATAGAAACTTTTGTATTAAGCAATTGCATGAAAATAAAGATTATGCTCAACCATGGCAACTATTTTATTCTAAAATATTTCAGAAATGAACACTATTGGATGCAGGACTTAAATCAAAAATATTTTATCACTTAAACTCAGCATTGAAGTTAACCTGTATTGACTAAAAAGTGTGCCCACCAGTTCTGTGGGGCTTTTGCAAACTCAGACAATACCAACCTGCAGCATAGTGACTGGTTGTGTGTAAGCTTCTGTCTGTGTTGTAATAACGGTACTCTTATCAACCGTAGCACTCTGCGTTGTTTGGGGATTTTCTTTAGCAGCTTCTGAGCTTCTGGCTGTTTCCCACTCTTTAAAAATGATGTATTTTATTATAAAAAGACAATTAATGTGTTATTTTTGTTTAGATATTAAAAAGCCTTAAACAATAAATTTGAATCTAGCATCCACATAGATTCAATAAAAATAGCCCTCAAACTTATTATGAAAAGAATGAGCTAAATTATTTGTTATTGTGTATATTAAAGAATATAAACTATCTTCATCTACCTGCAATGTTGTTTAATTTACTTGTATACAAACTGATTTTTCAAAACTTGCCAAGTTTTTTCACCAATCTTTCTGTTAACTATTTGCAATATAGAGTATGTTCCTGTTTTCTAAGAACTCCTGTAGGCAATACATGTATGTCATCACTTGGCAACTGTACAATGAGAAAGAATCCTCATAGTTAAACAAACCTCACCCCAAACTCAATTTCTTCAATTTCTTCAAAAACCTTGTATTTAAGTGTAACATAATGAATGTATTTCAGTAATGTTACATGCTTTAATTTTTGTCATTTATACTCGGTTTTTACTCAAAATAAGATTTCATTTTGACCTGAAGAATCACTGTCACTACTGTAAAAGTCTTCATCTACTGTTTACTTCAGTACAAATCTGTTTCAAGAAAATATAGTACAAGTAAATCTTTCATAAACCTAACAAACTGTTCAACTGGGTTTCAGAATAAGATCTAACACTACTTGATTTTCTGTCTCTCTGACTTTATGGAAAAAAAGTACCATATGGTCCAGCTAAACTGTACCTATTGGGGTAAGTTCTAATTTCAACTCAAGTCTTAAAATTGAATATAAGACTTTCCTAATCACAAGCAGATAACAATTTCTACACAAGCTAATATTTCACATACCAGTGTAGAAAAAGCTCATAACTCCTAAAATATGCTAACCTTTATTAACTGGCCTAAACTAATTACCCTCTATCACCAGTTCTTCATTGTCATGACAATCAAGAAGTTATTCATCTAAAAATACAATCTAGATTTAATTATTATAGTGCCATTTGTATTGTAAACAAAGAGTTGGAAAAAATCTACGTAAATGAAAAAAGGGTATGCATTTCCTAAACAGTAAATTTTTTGAGAATTTGGAATTACCAAAATAAACACATTGTCTAATTATCAGAATTGTTGATGCCTGTACCTGTATTTACTGTTTCCTGGTCAATCATGCCACCTTCAGCAAAGCCCTCCAAATCATCCAACTTCACTTTCTCCCAAGGAATATAGGAAACTCCCAGATCCACATCCCAGAATTGCTTGTATTCTGTTTTCACACCTTTATTCAAAGCCCAAGCAATCTGAAAATAAAACCCAGTCAGACAATCTGGTTAAATCAAATAACCAGACAGAGTATTTCAGATTATTTGCTTCAAGTTTCTGTCACTGCATATCAATCCTCAGCATCTATTAATTAAAAGTTTTAACCATGTTTGGATTTTAAATGAACCTGCAAGTTTACCTAGCCTACATGTATGATTAATTACATCAGAAAGCTTAAATTTTTTCTACATTAATCCTAACATCTATATGGGGAAATTAAAAATACAGTCTTTCAAGGACTTACCCTACAATATCAGGGAGGTAGAAGAAACCCCCATAACATTTAATAAAATACTTAACTCTAAGACTACTATAAAACTTCTTATTAACTGACCCAAAAGGTCAGGTACAGAACTTAGGCTGTACATACATAAACTATTGTCCAAGTGTTTCCTAAATATCAAGTCATAAGGTAATTTTTCTATCTTTCATATTGCCTGTCAAAAGCTGCATTTTACACAGAGAGAAAGCAGTTTGCTCCTCACTGCTTCATTCTTCTTCTCCACACTGTACATTTGAATGAACAGCTGCTAATAGACAAATTATCATAGTAGACTTGTACTGTGTTTGAAATGGACAGCATCCTTAAGACTAAAATCACCTTACCTTAATAATTTTAGATCCAATTTTATATGACCCAGAACTAAGTTTCTGAAGAGCACGATATGCATCTTGTCTATGTACCATACAGACGTAAGCACATCCTCTTGGGGGAATCATCTATGGAAAAACAGCAGTGATCTTAGAAAGTAGGAAAATCAGTACTTCAGATTATGTGACAACACCAATTGAATACTAATACTATAGAAGGAAAGGCTTACACTCTAAACAATTGTTACCTTAAACGGCCATATTAACAAGTTTGGGCATCAAGAAAACTTGAGAGTAATACTGGCAGACTACTTCAGTTACTACATTTTCAAGAAGCAGCAGAAAGCTGAAGAATGAATGTTATAAATGACATGAAAGATTTGAACAAGGAGCTACATTATGACAACTTCAGAAAAGCAGAGATTGCTACTCTTCTAAAGCTCCAAACTCTCTGTGAGCTGAGCAATAGCTTTCACAGCGGAGCAAAATAGTGATTAAAAGTTTGAAGGGTAGACTCCTAATTCTTGAATGTGATTTATTTTCTAATGTTTTATTGTATTTATGTATGTATAGTATGTTTTACTTACTGCATGACAGAGCATGTAATCTCTGCAAGCTTACGTATGTGTGACAATTGCTTATATCCGTTTTAGTCAAAAATCTTGGTGTGCTTTTACACTGTTTAAATGCACACAGTAAAGCAACAAACATGTAAGATGACAGACTGTAAACATATTTTATAAGAACTGCATTAAGATATACACTGTTATTCTAGGTATTTAAGCTTTGTGGAATGCGTAGGATGAACTATCTACAATATGGTTTGCCTTTGAAATATAACAGGCACTGGGACATGTATGGTTGCTACATTACGTTCCTTTATTGATAGTGCCTGCAAATCAAAATGAGATATAAATATCTGGCTATGGCCCTGTTTTTTTCACTTGTGAAATTACTTAGAAGATTCTGTAAAGTCACAGAAAGTATCCCTTATTAATTACATGTTGGAATGTATTAACATGAAAGGAAAACAGTAAAAGTTTATCTGAAAGAAATGAAGTTGCACAAGAAGCATTTTAAAACTGCTGAAACAAGAGAAAAATCCCAATTTCACTCATATACGTGCGCTGTTTCAGGAGAAATAATTTCTTTTCAAGCTGAATTATAGGCAACTGAGGTACTACTCTAAACACCTGACTCTAAATTACTCTAAATAATGAGAATTGTATCTTCCAATTATAAGCATCTTTTAAACTGTCACATTTTAGAATAAACACTTGTTTACAGAACAGTTTCTTTTCTTCTACATGTTTTATCGAGGGTTCTACTTAAGGAATCCTCTGTTTGGAAAGTAACCAAGGACAACATGGATAAACATTGGTAGGTATCCTTAGGCTAAGGAAAAATGATACCTGCTCCATGACAAATCACTAAACCAGAACAACCATAACTTTTTGGTTAAACCTGGTTTAAAAACTGCATCAAGTGCTAGAGATCATGAAGAGCCTTTTTACCTTGAAGTGTGCTGTCTTTAGTGCTTCACAACAGAGTAGATCAAAACCAGGTGTCAAATACCATGGCCACAACTTTTAACTGTGATAGGAAAGTATCCTAAATACAAGTTTAAGCAGCTATAAGGAATTCAGAGGCATAAGCAGGCTTAAGTTGCTAGTGTAAAATTCCTGAAAAATCATAGCAACACACTTACTTACATTAATTGACTCTATTTGTCCAAATTCTTCAAACAAGTTTGTTAAATCTTGCTGTGTAGCCTTCTTGTCTACTTGACCTACCCAAAGAGTAGTACTGCAAACTGTCAAAAAACACATTCACATCAATTAAAATACTGAATGTTAGCTTATGAAATACTTTATAGTATGAATGTAAAAGGCTTGAAAACTACCCAGGAATCACTGATAAAAACCCAGGAACAGTAAATCTATTCCTTACTATATAGAGATTAGATACATTAACAAAAATGATAAAGAGTTAAACAATACCGAACATATTTACCACAAGTGTTCATTCTTCTTATTTCATTTAAAAAAAAAGTTATTTTCATAGAAATAAAACTAAAATTCTGCAGATTATCAACTCAACTGTTAATTCTGCAGATTAACAGCTAAACTGAATTATAAATTACTTCTGGAAAAAAAACCAAAACATTTCCCTTCTACTTTCCATTAAAAACCCATGCCTTTATGATTCAAGTCCATCTTAACAAAGACTACGTTCTAACTGGCTAAAAGTGTATTACAGATGGAACTTAATACTGCAGTACTATGCACTGCATTTTCACCTGAAAATAGCAACAATACTATTAATTTATCATGGAAAACAACCTGAAAAGATAAACTTATCTGAGGCCAATCAGGCTGAAGACATTTATTATACTTCTGATTCTTGTCAATTCCACCACAAGCCCAGATCCCTGCCATCCAAATGTCCCCACATCCTCCTCGCCAAACATAAACACTCACTGACATGAGCTAAGACTTCCTTCTCCCATATGTACATGGTTCCAATTCCTCTGTCTTCCAAATATTGCCCAATCTATATGTGCAGCTTGGATTTTCTGGTTTGCCCTGTCTTTAACCAAGGAAACATTCTTTCTTCATCATTATCTTGACACATCACATCTGGTTTCTGTACCAATCCTGGTGCACCAAAACTGGAACCGGAGCTGTGCATTCTGTCAACTGACATTTTCAATTGACATCAGTGCTGCAGTGCTGAGAATGACCAGTCATAAGATTTCTCCTGGACAAAACTTGTTCCTTACATGCTTGTAGATATCCCTTTTGTATCCCATGGTGTTAAGCTCTAGGAAACAATTCTTCAGATCTCAGCAAGTAATAATGGTGGCTGTCACTGAACAAATTTCATGAAGTAGAACACTTGTCAGGTGAATTACTTCTTTATTTAATCACTTACCTCCCCCCAAAACTTCCACATTTCACTTAGCCTCCTTAATATCTCCTTTAAACTTCACAGGAACTAAAATGCTGCTGCTGCTCATTAGCTTACTTAATATCTCTGTCTCTCAGCTCCCAAGCATTCTGATTCTGGGTCCCTGCCTTGTGGACTGCTGGGAGAAATCTACATCATAAAACCGATTTGTCTCTTTTCATGTGAAAAACCAGAGAAGGAGGGAAAAAAAAGTGCATCTAGACTGTAGTACCATCCCTGCTTTAAAGTCACCTTGGAATGATATAAAATATTAATGTGAAGATAACAGGACACTTTTTTTTTTTTTACAAAAATGAGTTGTGGGCTGCTTATCTTGCCACATAAACAATATACTTCTTAGACATAAGATAAATGCAAAACTATATCAGAAAGAGTTTATAACTTATCTGAACAAAATTAAATTCTCAAAATACATTCCCTTTAATTTAAGCAACTGTGTGGAGGAAGTAATTTTTCTCCTTTGTACCTTCCTTTTTTTTAGTATGTAAATTCTCTGTAGAAATGAAAGCAGTGCACAGCAGCACTCTGCAGAAGCTGAAATCCACTTGATTTTTGAATACCTTCTTAAGATACCCCCATTATAGTCTGTCGTACACTAGCAAATTCCAGCTGCTTTGGCACTACTTTCCTCCGAAAATCTATTTAAAAAACAATGTTAACATTTTAAAACCCAGGCCTTTAAGATATCTATCGAAGTATTCAAAGTGTGCACCACGTCCTTTAATTTTTAACAATTTTCAGACCAACTGCTGGACACGTTCAAATGCCAAGTTAAAGACAGCATTAAAGATAAAGATTGTAAGTTAGAGACAGCCCTTGCTGCTCTCTGTTTAGAAGCAAAATCAGTGGTGCAAGTGTGAGTAAAAACATCAGTAGAACAGCATGATATTTGTCCTTGTCTTAAGATGACATGATGTACCTAAGTTGCAAGAAACATCGGAAATTAAACTTATAAATATATAAGTAGTCAAGATAAATCTTGTTTTGTCAACAAAAACAAAGCCTTTTTTCCATTTAATCCTACATTATTAAAACATTGAGCAGCTGCTACTTACCACTTAGTGTTTTGGACCGTATAGGAGGCAATCCCTTTTTCTGGCGTTCTTTTTCCCTTTCCCTAGCCCTTCTTTCACTGGAATACGAGCGAGATGACTTTCTCTTCCTTTCTCTTGATCTTGAGCGTGAACGTTTTCTGTGTTTCCGCTTACGAGATCCAGACCGTGATCGAGACCTTCGTTTTCTTGGTGACCTACAAAATACTTAATTTTAGTATGCTGAGTTAAAAAAAAATACTGTGATTTAGTTGTCTTTTAACTACAAACTTTAGGCACTACACAGATATTTCTGTTATATTCACTAAAACAGCTTCAGGAAATAAAATTTAATGCCATTTGGGTGAGGAACAGAATATACACCTTAAAACAAAACACGTTCAAAATGTTCTCTCTATCTACAGTACCTAATTCTCTGGCACAGAAAGCCTGTCCAGCTGGCTAGTGTTAGCTATTTCTGTAACCTGAACAGGTATTAAAAAATTTCAGTTAAATCGCAGATATGGCAAATGAACTGCCATTCAAAAAGTCTGCATCTAACACACAAATATTTAATTAACAGGTCTTTTCATTACCAAAAATTGGTTATGACAATTTTGGAAAATATAGAATTAAGACTGACAATCACAAATTGCAACTTTTTTTTTTTTTCAAAAAATATTAATTTACTTAATACAAGGTAATACAAAACCTTGAACGAGATCTTGAACGAGTTCTTGATCTTGAACGAACAGCTGACTTCTTTTCCTCTTGTTCAAAAATCTCTTCTTCAGCAATATCTTGACCTTCATCTATATCCATGTCCTGAGGTCACAAATAAAAGATGTTCAATAACAATAAATACACTTACAATATATTTGACTTGGAATCACATTAGTAGGTGTCTTCCTTTCAATTTCTGTAACAAACTTTTAAATAGTTTTACCTGTTGTTGAATATCCATTGAATCATCTACATTTGCTTCCACTTCTAAAAATTGCTGTTGACTACTCCCTTGTGATGGTGATGCAGAGTGCTCTGAACCAAAGTTTCCTTCTTGATTCTCCTCAGGGCTAGCCTAAATAACAGTTAATAATATACCATAAAGCCCCTTGCGATCACAAATGTAATATTATATGAAAATAATATTCCCCTATTTCTCATTAATATGAAAACTGCATATAAAGCCATTCCATTCTTTTTATGGCATCATCCTTAGAACTTTGAAATAATTAATATTTCTGATTACAAAAGATTGGTATCAATTTGCTATATCAAAAAACTACAGTACACAATTTACTGTTTAACTCGGCTGCTTCAAAACAGAAATTCTCAGGACAAACATAGCTGTATGTACAGTGACCCTGAAAGACACCCCCTTCTCCCCCATGCATATGCACTAATAAATATTATTTTGATACTAAAATAATAAAAATACTTGCAATACCAATTGAACCAATTAAAAATTTACACTAGTCTGAACTTTTTTACAGTGCAAGACTTCAGACAAGCAATTACTGAAAGATAAGGAAGGAAGCTATGTCATTTATATTAACATGGCAATTTCAAGTGATCTAACAAAATGAGCAGTTCTGAAAAAACACCAAAATTAATGAATGTGAAATACTCAAGGTGTTGATGGTTTGCTAGAGAAAAAGCTGTAACAGCCTGTGCATTGCCTGAAAGTACAGATTTGGAAAAACTAAGATACAAGACAAATTCAAGAGCTAGAATAAATGAAATTGAAATACTCAGAAATTATATGAGAAAAATTTTGAAAAATAATTTTAAATCTATAATCCATTACTACAGGTAAACATTTCAGTGACCTTCACTATATTTTAACTTTTAATTAAACAAATCCTACATGTTCTATCTGCCCAGAGAATGACAGGAAGTTAGCAGAATGACTAGTAGTTAACAATTTTATCTTCATATGTTTTAAACATCTTATAACAGGTTTGTAAAAAAAAAATACTCTACTATAATTCAGTTAATTTATTTGCCTTCTGACAGAATGTTTTGTCTCATTTTCCTTATATTTAATTATTATTCAACCCTCTGTTTCTTGATATCAATGCCTACAATTCTTGTTGCTCCTTCTGTTTTTATCCTCTCTCCTCTCCTTTTCCTCTGCTCCTCATCAGATGCCTAATAATTTTGTTTTGTTTTATCTTTCTCTTTCCCTTTGATCTTTCTCAACAAAATTTACACATGGAATTAAAAAAAATATTACCATAACATACTGCAGTCACTACAAAGTAATTCCAGCAGCAGTTTGCATCTTTTAGCTATTATCAAGGTGACTTGATACTGACTAGACAAGAAGACTGGATCTGAAGGAAAATTCATCAGGTCTTGTAATAGAAAATTACATAGTACGGGAAAAGTCAACTAAATGTTCTACCCATAAATGTCTTGTAAACTTTGATTTTACTTATTTTACAGTAAGGTAGGCATTCAATATTTTTATTTCAAAATTAGACAGTTACTTTTTGATATGACACATCAAAAGCTCCTTAAAAAGATCATTCTTCAGTCTCAAACAGATCATTCTTCAATGTTTTATTCCTTTATAACATTTTTAGTGTTTAAAGACAGAAATGGCTAGATATCCACCAAGACTCAAAACTATTTAGTCTGTAGCTATGTTGTATATTCTTTTTCATTTACTACACTTAAATGAGATATGAAAATAAAAAAGTAAAATAAAGCAGTAAAGAAACAATATCTAGTAAAAATTAAATTATTGAAGTCACAAATTCAAAGGTTAAATGGCATTCTTGATTGAAAGCTGAGCCACTTGGCTCAGGCAGTGGAACAGATTATTCAGGGAGGTGGTGGGGTCACCATCCATGCTGGAGTTTAAGAGGTATCTGGGTCTGGGCTGGGTGATGTGGTTTATTGGTTCAGGGGTTACAGTGGCAGTGCTGGTTGTCAGTTGGACTTGATGATCTTAAGGTCTCTTCCAACCCTGACTATTCAATGGTTCTATGACTTCACATTTTCACAGCTTGAACTAAAATCTCCAAGAGATGTTTGTTAAGTTTGTGATCCCTTGTTTTTTCTTTCAATCTGAGATTTCTATTTTCCTGTGAAACCAGATCCAAATACTCCACACAAAGTCCACTTTATACCTGGCCAGGAACATGACAAAATATTTTTGTTTGGTTGGGTTTTGGTTTTGTTTTTGGGTTTTTCTTGTTTTTGTTGTTGTTTTGTTTTGGGGTTTTTTAATGGGATCAGGAGGATTAATACTGAGAACTAATCTCAGTAGAAATAAGCCAAGTTCAGCGTATAGAAAGGACACAATTCATATAGTTAAGAAGAAACCTTGGGTTATCTCAAGCACCAGTTCTTAATGAATAATTTCTCAGGAAATATGTGTCTATTCTTTAGCTTAGATTCCTCAACAGAACTATTTCATCAATTATTAGTCAAGACATAAAATCTGGGGAAATTAAGTTACCCACAGTCTCTATTCTGTCCTCCTTTCAGAGACAGAAGCATAATCACTTCATTGCTCACCTTACTCCTTCTGCACATATGGGAAAGCTTTTTTGATCCCATATAGAGCTGAACAGCCAAAGCACAGTCATGTCTACCTTATCTAATGAGTACTCTTTCCTAAGAGAAGCAAAATGTACTCCCCACACATTTGGTGGTAGTTTTTTTTTTCTGCTTTAAGCACTTTTTTCCACTTATCCCACTTACTCTGCAAGCTTCTGTTATGTGGTCAGCTAGTGACAAAGACTTTAAGTATATGAAAAAAATTAACACAATTTTTTTGCCCCGGAATATGCTTTTTTTAATCAGTGAAGAACATAAATTACTACAACAGCCACAAGATGGAGTTCTTACCTTTTGAGGCTGCTGCTGCTCCAGAAGCTGTTGTCTGAGGTGTTCTAAATTTTGTTGCTGTAGCTGTTCAGCTAGTTGGTGAAAAAGTGAGTTGTTCACAGATTCTGGTACTAATGGCCTAAAATAAAATAAAAAGCCTACAGTTTTTCTCTTTGTTTGAACAGTTAGTAAATAGGTCTTCACAAGTAGGTTTAAAGTTTAACTAAAATGTAAAATAATGAAGACAATGGAGCGAGTTCCACCTTCTAATATCATAACTATCCCATCAACTGTATAACTGTAACTATAAAAGCAAGGAAGATGCTAACTTTATCCTAAAAACAAAAATATTCTGGCACAGACTTAGAGCAAAATGTGTATGTTAATTCAGAAAACTGTCTTTTCCTACTGCTTTTAGGGTATTTATGCTCTGAAATAAGTATTTTCCTTACTTAATCCTACTTTTCAAGTAGCATCAGGCAAATTTTAGCATTTTCCATAAGAAACATAGCTTGATCTTACAATTGGGAAGAGGGAGTTTCCTTTTTAGGCTCTTCATTTTGTTCAGATTCTTCCCCAAAGTCAAACCTGTCCATCAGCTTCTAGGAGAAAAACAAAATAAGCATTACTGAACACTCCCTTCTATGTCCCTTTATGTGTATTTCCTTTTCAATAGGAAGATGGTCTTATTTCTCAACTTAAAAATACAGAAAAAAAAGTTTGGCAAATAACCTGAATAGAAAATTAAATGTCATACTCCTATTGCTACCAAATTCTTGAGTGCATCAAATCCTGGCCCAGCTTTCCTGAGCTCTGCTGCAACAAGTACAACCACATGTTCTCTGCACAGTAACTAAGAGCTACTTTGGAATAAAGCTTAAATAAAGATTAATTTTATGTAATGGTACCTTTAATTAGAAGAAATTACTACGAAGAGGCCAACTATTCAATCCTTTGGTAATCATCAAACTGCTCTGCTCATATCAAGAGAAGACCTACAGCTTGATTACTTCACAAAGAATTACTGTATTTTCACACACACGTGTCATTTAGACAACCTGAATTCCTTCAAATATACTGCTCCTTGAAAACAACTTCTCACATAGTCTGCAAAAAAAAATCAAAGCAAGCAGTTATCATGTAAGAGGAATAATCCTTCTAATGGATAAAAGAAAAGTATTTGACAAGGAAAAAAAACTTGGATATCCGTGATAACTTGGGATAACTTGGTTATCCATGAAGATGTCTACACTGGAGTTCTGCTTAACTAAAGAAGTTTGTCTATTAATTTTAAAAAGTTCAGAAGCATTTTAGTAGCACTTTACTTTCTTGAATAGAAAAGCTAAGGAACAAGCATGAAGAATACAACAGGTACTATATGTCAGTGAGATTGCCTTTTTTTCACTATTTAATGATAGAGCTGTGCTATAAAAGCCATGTGCAACTTTACACACCTTGGAAGTTTTCTGAAAAGCAGAGCTAATGCTATACTACCAACCACCATAACTTCTTGTCAAACCTTATTCTCAGAAGAAAAAAATACCCGGAGGATGAGAACATATGGCAGTCATTTTGAAATACTAAGGCAAAAACATCTTCAGCAACAAGCCACGATGAATCAGTAACCCATCTTCTTTCTCAGGGTGCTCTATTTACTCTCACTTACTGGAGTCCAACAGGAAGAACAAAACATAAGCTAACTAGAAGATGGATCAATCGCAGATCAATCAAGAATTTTTAGAACTACTTTTCCCTATGTAATATTTATGAAAGCAGGACTGAATACATCTCTGAGAAAGCACAGAAAAAACAAGGACCATCAAGCTTATGTGAAATGGGATGTTAAAATCCAGAACTTTCACCATATATATCTAATCCATTTACAGTAAGGTGACTGCCTTTTTTGTTTGTATTGTTAGAATATTTTCCAGTGAGGCACTTATAAAATTCAGCTGCTCTGAAAAAAAATCATGCATTTTAGAAAAACAACGTCAAACTTAAAATACTATTAATCACCATGTATCTTCCATCATGACAAAGTAGGAAGGAAAATAACAGAATAGGTACTATTTATATGGCTGAGAAAATAAATAAATAGAAAGCAGTCACCAGTTCACGACAAACAAAATAAACATTTAAATTAAACAAGGCCAGAGAAAACATGAGAACTTCCAGCCGATACAGGTAAATGTGCAGCATGATTTTTGTTTATATTTGATTCAAGTAACACCATACATATTGAAACAAAATATCTGAACTGAAAGATCTTGGTTTTTACATAGTTCGTAAAAGAATACTCTCTACAATGAAGTGACAGAAATTAAACTATATTAAATACTACAATACTAAGTTTAATGTTATACACGTGCATATAAAAAGCACAGAATCTTCTCTTTATGCTACATATGTTACTTTAATTACTTAAGAAGAAAATATGTTCAGAAAAAGCATGAGAAAGGATTAAAGACATGAAAAAAGCTTTTATTTGAAAGGAAACAAATTTTTTCATAAGAATAAGGATATTTTCTTTGGAAATTAAAATAAAAGGAGTAAGGTAAATGCATAGGAAATGTTCATCAATTTTTTTTACTGTAACACAAGTATTTGGTTCTGAAGCAAGATCAGAAAACATGCACATTAGATGTTGCCAAAAGAATTTTTCACATAATGCAAATTAATTTGCATAATTAAGTAACACAAGATACTACAGACTGAAGAGATTGGAAACAAAAGATTGGAAGAACTACAAAATATGTTGTTTTTTGTTTAAAAAGATGGATACATATGCATTCATCAAAACAATTTTCTCGCACTATTTATATTTGTTGTCTTCACAAACATTATGTCATGGAATGAAAACGATGCTTCACAGTTTCCCTTGGACCACAATATTAACAAAAGTTTTTTATCATAAAAGCTGCCCTTTCTTTTATGTCTGTATACAAACATCTCATCAGAATGTGAATTCCTGCAATTTGCTTAATTTAAGCTGTTCAAAATTCAAGACAGCCACACCTATGAATATACCAATTCATGGAAATTCTGGAATGAAAGTCTGCAGAATAATGCCGTACTATACAACACTTTCTGTACGTAAACATTACAGCAGTCCCTATTAACTGATGCATTCTTTCTCTGGGATTACACCCTTCTCAAGTTGATGGTTACAGCTGTGGTATAGCAGCAGTACAGGCTATTCTTTTTCTGACTTTTAAAAATTATTTTTCAATAAAGAGATTATCTGAGTGAAGATTTAAAATGGTTTTTTTGCATTTCCAACTTCCTTATTCTTAATATTTGTTCATTCCAGGACAATCCTACAGAGATCATGTACAAACAGACTGTTTCTTCCAAAATTAATAGAACAATGCTTATTTATTTATTTCCTTAGTTAGTTAGCTATATTCTTTAAGCAGAAGGTGTTCCTTTACTTTACTATAGGGATTATTCTACTATGACTGCAATTGCCTGCATGGTTGTTGCTACTTGGCATGCAACTAAATTAGTAGTCTTAAATTCCTGCATTCTGGTTTTGCTTGAAGATTGGTTTGGGGGTCTTTGGGAGGCTGATGGTATTTGTTTTTTTGGTTGATTTTGTGGTTTTTTTTGCAACAAGTTTCTTTACCTACAGGCTTATTTATTCATTTACATAATTTTGTGGCTAAGATTAAAGTTTTCTTGGCACATACTTTATGATGCAAGAAAATGACAAATCCAACTTTTTACTCTTCTTAGAAAACAGCTTATATTAATTCCTGCATATGTTCCATTTATTACCTTGTAAGAAACAATTCTCATTGCTGTGTTACAAAGGGCAGGGAAAAATACGTAAAAATGGCTTAACTTTGGTAAATCATAAATCAAATACATTACCATATTCAATAACCTTTGTGGGTCTCTTCCAACTCTAGATATTATACAATGTGTTATTTAGTCCTAAACTCACATAAAACTAATATTTTCACTTATACTACTGTCTAGACGTTTTTTTAGTATTTTCAAGCTGTCACACTTTATATTATATTAATATATTTTTAAAATGTCTGAAGTCAAACAATGAAATCCAAAAGAATTCTCACATTTATTTTAAAAATGAGTACTTCTTTAAATTTCTATTATTCTACTTCTACCTTATTAAAAGAGACACTCTGTTCCAGGGGATTAAGTGTGTTAGCAGCAGCAGCTGCAGCTGTGAGCTGTGCTGTGAGGGCCTGTAACTGGACGACGAGACCAGCGTCCAGGGCTTGAAGTAGCGAAGGTTGAGGTTTCTGCTGCTGTATCTGCAGTGTCTGTATCAACTGCTGGAGCTAAAAGAGAAAAAATAACAAACACAACAACAAGATTTTTTTAAAGTAAAGATTTTTACAAAGTACAAAATAGACTTTTCCCATTCCATGTAGTAAAAAAACTCCCAGGAATGAAGTATCATCTAACCTATGGCTATTATTTTGTCTTAATTTGCTTTTGTTTACAGCAAATTTTATTCCCACTTACTGGCTGATTTGTTTTCTGGGGCTGATAAGATAGGCAGATGCCTCTTCTTCCTAACTTGCTCTGACAGGTTGCATGATGATGCCAGTCACCACTCAGGATTTCCTGCTTACTAGGGTTCCCCCTCTTCTGTTTCTCCAGTTTGATTCCTTTTGACCTGAAAAAAATCTGTTAGCCTACTCCAGCTTCCTAAGGGCCCACCTATATTAGGATAAGTTGTGTCCTGTAACAACATTTGTACAGAAGAAGAACTGCACTGTGGCAAGCTCCGCTTCACATCAGTGTAACCTGTTCCTAGGGAGAGCTTGCACTGGTGTCTCTGCACAAGTCACAAGAGAAATCTCACGGTGAAACTCAGGTGTGGGTTGATAGAATGCAATTCTCTTGCTGTGTTAATTAAACATAAAAATCAAATGTACAATCCAATCACTTGGTCTATCTTGATTGCCTTAATTCAAATTCCTATCTGTATATAATATTCTAGAGAAGCTGTTCTAATGAGGAAATAAGACTTTTTCATGTGGAGATCAATTTATCTGTTGAATAGGGATGCTTCCACCCTATTCCTTCCAAAATTGTGCAGATTTGCCTCAAGAAAAAATATTAAACCTATGGAAAGAAGCTCTCCTAAACCTCAGTGAAATTAGAGGAAGCAGTTCTTTGACATTCCTTGAGATAAATCCATAGAGCCTTATCTTTAGATATTTGTGGGAAAAAGGTGAAGCAAATTCACGTAGTTCAAACTTGCTGACATAAAGTCCCTAATTCCCCTTAGTTTCAATATTCCAAGTCCTTACAGGTTTCCCCACCTAACTCTTAAAGGGTTCAATCCCTCCCTTCTCACCAGCCTCTCTAGAAACTTCATAAACTGATTAGGTTTAATTTTTTATCCATAATGTATCAAAAATGTGCGACCCTTTTTCAAGATTGTTTTTTACTTTCTGATAATATGAAACATTTTTCCCTTTATTCTTTTAAAAACACAAATTTTAAACAGATTTCTTATTCAGCAATGCCTCTGAAAAGGCTTCCATTGCTGTTCTACCTCAGCAAGAGCTTTCCCTCATTACTGCAATAAGAAAAGCTGAAGAGTTCCACCTTCACCACCTTTTGTCTGATACAGCTGGTCCAGGCTGTGCACTGCTCTCAGTAGGAAGGAATCAAACTGAAGAGACAGAGATGGAGGCCCTAGAGTGGAAAAATCCTGGGTGGGCACCATTCTTGCTGTCTTTACATTCTTGTTGGTCACATCTTTCTTAGACGGCCCTCTCCTAAGTCTAGATTCACAATTTACCTGCACATTCTCACCCATAATACACAACTGGAAGAATTAAATCAAGGTTTTTGGAGCTGGGGAGGTGGGCAGAGGCTGTGGCAGATGGAATGGTTTGGAAAACAAGAGGAAAATAGACAGGATGTAAGCAAATATCATAGTTTCTCTACCAATCCTAGACACCTGAATGTACATATTTATTGTGTACCAAGTCTGTTTCTTCTTTTCTGCTTAAGACCATTTTGAGCTAAATATCCAAATGTTATTTCTTTGTGATCTGCTGTCTTAAAAAATTTAATTCCCTTCTCATCTTAATTATTTTCTCTTGCTTAATTTTCTTTTTTTATATTCTCTAAGCAACAATCTTTAAAATTACCTCACTGACTTTCCACATATTTACCGGTCTCATTTCATATCCTTTCCTGCTTTAAGAACTAGTCCACTATTTTTCCTTCATATTTCACAAAGGATCCCACAACTCATTTTTCTTTGCGTTTCAGTGATTTCCTTTTTTCCAGTGTTATCAAATAAAAATATTCCCTCCATTTGACTTATGAACAATTACAGATAACTCTAGTTAGTTAAATACTGTAAAACATTCTCACTAAGTAAAGTTGTTAGTGCCAGCACAAGAGCTTTCATTGGCCGCTGCTTCTCAATCATATGCGTGAGATTTTTGTTTAGTACGCCAGCCGGTAAAACAACCTCAGTCCAAATAAAAGTCATAATGCCGACATCATGCAGGCGCCATAGCTCTAGCAAAGAGAGAAAAATTATCTACATTTTTACAGAAAACCAATTGTGTGTGCCTAACTTATGTAACTGCAGGTTATGAGGACAAGCAGTTCTTGTGATGCTGGACATCAAGACACTTTTGGAGTTGAGCATTTAAAAATTGAAGAACATAGTAACTTCCAAAATCTTATTTCTGAATGCTGCAAAATAAAATCTATGTTTAGCTGATGGAAAGATAAGAAATGGAATCAATACACAGTACACTTCCTGAACAAGTTTGCTCCCATTCTGTAATTCTGTACAATGTTTAGCTCTTCTTCAGGCCTCCAACAGATATATATGCGTTATCTTGCATTCTATTTTATGTCTATATATGAACTCTTATTGTTGCTCTTGATTTAGTCATCTGCAATAGATCTGTACTAGTCATCCTTATAGACAAGTATGTATTACAGATCATCTTATCTGAAATCACCTCCTGAGACACTTTTAAGGCTTTAGAAAAGTGCTGCCTTTAAACAGGATTGGCTTGGTAAAGTGGACACTGGACATAAATATAAGAGATAATCATGAAAGCATTCCTTACCTCTAACTTAAATAAGACACGAAGTATCAGACAGTCTACAGTGTCTACTTTGTAACTGTCTACAAAATACTTACCTGTTGGCCTTGAGGACTCTGTAAAATCTGTGCAACAGCAGCAAGGGTGTCTGTGTTTGCAATCTGAGATACCCAAGGATCAGGTAAACTCTGTGCCACATTGGCTGGGGTAACTGGAGTCACAGGTGTACCTAAGAAAGAGAAAAATGAATATGCCAAAATATTTTCATACAGAAACTAAAAATAGTGCTAGAGAAGAAAAAAAATCCTGCTGTTATTAAACACTAAGAAAGCACATCAATTGAAACTATTTTTTTGACATACACAGAGAACACACAGAAATAAAACAGACTCACATGATCATTCCTCAAGTAGCAGAATTACTTTGTGTTAGTGTAGTTCACAGTTCTTTTCACTATTGACCTACTGGGACTACTACCAAAACAATGATGAACACAAAATAAGTAGGTTTTATATATAAATAGGTTTTATACAGTATTCCAAAATATTCAGTGGAAACTACATATACCAAAAGATAATTGTTAGCAATCTACCTGTCTGCTAGTCTGAATCTCACTGGACTTCCACCTGATCTCCAGAAGGAGTCTTAAGAGTCTAATAAAAATCTCAACCTGGATTCATGAGGATTCCTGGTTTTATTGTTTTTTCTCAAGAGAAACACAGACACTAATTCAGCACTCCAATAATTAGTTTCATGGCAGAATCCAGAAGAATCCTCCATACCTGCAAATACTTTTGCATTTATAGCTCAGAAGTAGAGATATACCAATGAATGCTAAATATGACTAGATTACTGTTTCAAAAGTCAATTTGCATCATAATTTAAGACTTATGATTCCAACAATTTAATGTAGTCATACCATATAAAAATAAAAAATACTGAGCTGGAAGATGCATGAAAAGGCACTCCAAGATCTGAAAATCTCACATATTTGCACTGCCAATGAAAACTAAGGTGAATTTGTCCATCTCATTGCTTTTCAGCATGGAATCAGCAAAAGGTGGATTACAAAAGCAGGTGCCAAAAGCCACTACTATCTGGCCAATTTCCCATATATCCCAATCTCAAAAGAAAAAATTTCAATGAAGTGAAAAGTTAGAAATCCATTTTCCTGCCATCTACCTACATAAGCAAGGCAGATGCTCAGAGCACAAAACGATCAAGCCCACATTTATAACAGTTTTCCTGTTTCCCTGATCTTGATGGCGTCTGTAATATACCTCTTTCTAGCATTTGAGTGAGATATTTCAGCATGTTAACAGGCAACACACCAAAGCTGACAGAAGTGTTTTGATTCAAAGTATGACTTCCATCTGGTTTTGTTTACCTGGTGTATTGTTGCTCATAGCAGCTGTAGTGCTGGGCAAGACAGGGGTCACAACGGGAGGAGGAATTCCTGCTGCCATATCCAAGAGAGGCTGAATAATTTCACTCTTGAACACATTATTCTTCTGCCACAAATTTAGCACTCTAACAATTTTACTCTAAAATGAAGCAGAGACAACAAAATATCTGAGTCAGTCATGCTTATTTTTCTTGTTGTTATTGATTATGGAATTCTTAGCTAGCAACTTTAATCTGTCTAGACTGAAGGACCTTTAGCCTTGCCAACACTAAGCAGAGTTATACTGAGTCACACCAAAGATATCAAAATATGAACCTGACACTGATCCTAGGCAACAGCAAAGAGCTACTACACACAGGAGATAATGCTCTCTCAACCAAAAATGTGCCTTTAGTCTTGGAAGATGACATGGAAGGAAAATTATTTTAAGAAAGCATTTTAAAGCATTATTAACAATTAAAATAATTAATTATTAATTTCCTAATTTTTTGCAGTTAACATATATAAATGCAATTCTGTTCTGCCCAAGAACTGAAAAATGGGCACATACTACTAAGACCGCTAAATATTTTTATTAGAAAATCAGCTTCATATTTTGCAAGCTCTCTTGATGAAGTGAAGAATTTAAAAGAATTTAAAAGTTTAAACCTGTCTACTCAAAGTTCATAGTTATATTAAAAAGGTGGATCATGGGGAAGGAAAAAAACCCCCAAAATTAAGACTTCATACAATTCTATTGGCTGTAACTCATTGTTCAGCTTACATTCCTATTACATTTTTTTCTATTACAATAGAAGCATCCCATTACATTACAAACAGACCATCATTTTGATCCACTTCCAGACTTTTTTAAAATATGCTTAACTTCCACCAAATGGAAAGATTTTGCTTTACTTAGGGAAAAAAATCAGTTGCACTGCAAAGAGCAGGAAATTCTCCATAAGATCTGGCATTTGCTGTCACAAAGGTGATTTAATTACTGGAGTTTAATAAACCAAGAAAATAGAGCACTTAGCTACAGGGTTCAAAACAAAGAAAAAGAAGTCTGTTTACCCAGAACTACAAGAGGATACTTAACTATAACAGAGAGAAGTGCTGAATTTTCACTGCATGGAAGACGCCAATTTAGAATTCCCTTTAAAAAAATCTCTGAAGGTTTCCACTCAGCATTTCAGTATCCAAGTCCTTCTTCTTTGAAGTCTGTATTACAAGCAGTCCTTGTCAAGTCTACCAGAGGCTCTAACTTTCCTCATCTCTCCAGAACAGGAATATAAAATTGTTTCTGTGGCCCAGTATCTACCCACAACTTGTACTTTCTCTGGACCAGACAAAGGAATCTGTGAGATGTTTTTGTTGTTACCTTAAATGAAATGTTACTGCATTTCTGCTTGATTTAAAAACAAATTCTCCATTTGCTCGTACAAAGACAACTGCTGTGTTTCTCCATTATGCCCTTCCATCAGATTAAACGTCAAAATGTTACCTACCAGGTACATATCTTGGTTTCTGATAGCTCAATCTTTTGCTAGGCAATGTATAGGATAACTAACTACCTTCACAGCACAAAGACCTTCCTATAATATTGACTCCATATGCAGCACAGGAGCAAGACTTAGGATGGGAAAGTACAATTTTATGCTGAGGTGAAAAATATCCTACAAATGAACCCGACAGGACTTAGGGGTACCCTAAATAGATTAGGTTTTATTATGTCTCTTCACATCAAACACCTTAAATGCAATGAATTAATTGCCATGCATTGAAATATCACAGGATAAGTAGTACTGTTTCTTAGCCTATAATAAATTTACTATCTATTTTTTAAAACTAGACACAAACTGAGCACTTGCAGCCATCCTTGTTTCAACCTCTCCCTCTTCAATACATCAGGCTATTTCTGTATTAGTATATTTCCCAAAGTAGCAAGCTAAATGAGTTTAGAAAACACACTAATACTACTAAAGGAATACAACTAACTGAATAAAAATATAAGTTAAAATATCACCTATTTATAAAGGTGATTTATAAATATAAGAAGGTTTATTTACATAAACCTATTTAAAAAAAAACACAGTAAAACATTGTGGAATTGAAGCAGCACAAGTTAATCACACAGATAACCTAAAACCTGACTGGAAAAATGCCATTTAACTTAAATAACCCGTTCAGCATCACCTCAGAACTCAGATGCAGACAAGAAGACAGACATCCTTAGCCAAGTTTATCCAACCAAGTAAAATTTGCAGGTCTTGACACATTCTCCTGCAGAGGTCATAACTACTCTAAAAAGGCAGGAATCCTAAGACAACACAATGGCTGAACATGCCTTAATCATCTTCCATGGATACCTTGGGTTTTCATATCTCTGGTTGAAAAATACAGCTGTAGGAATGCATGTAACTATTGTAAATATAACTCTTCCTTTAGCCTTTATCCAGCCTCGCTTACTATTTTACCTAATGTCTCTATTACACAGATTTCTGTGAATACAAAGGCCCTAGCATTCCCCACCTTTTTGCAATTATTCAATAAGAAGAAACACTACCTATTTTACAACTAGGGACAAATATGAAGGAAGCTCAACTGCCTGCACTCTGCTATTTCCAGCCAATCTTTTAGAAGCAGAATTAGGTGGCTATCTCAACCTACTGTGATCCAGGGGAACAGCTGAACTAGTGAGTCAAAGTATTCAAGTTAAACCTTATTTAGCTGCTGGATTTTTATAGAATCAAAGGAAAGATGGCCTTTTCAAAACTCTAATTAATCTCACTGGATGTATCTTTCCAATCCCTACACTAAGACAAGCAACATTAAGAAAAAGATATACAGGGCAAGTCTGTAAGTAGATCCCCTCCAGCAAGTAGAAAGTGAGACTAATATCTTTATTCTTTATAGATGATATGCTAAAGACTGTTTTAACTAGAAAGATCTGTAAGTTACCTTGTCATCACCAGGACAACGGTACAAGTTCTGGAAAGTGCTGATGATGTTATTGCTGAATCTTGGTGCAAATACATCCTTTTCTTGTCCAAACTGATGCCGGGACTGTCTCACAATGGAGTCAATGACATACAGACCAGGCACCTTGTACTCTGGTTTGCACTACAAAGAATGATAATTTAAAGGAAGCATATGTGAAAAATTACCAAAACCATTAATGGCAGAGTAAATCTACACAATTCTCTCCAATTTTTAAGCAGGTCCAAGTATACTGAAATGTTCTCTATTAATAAATTGTCCTGGAAAATGAAACCTTCTCAAAAAACATCTAACCTCTGATGTTTAAATTATCACATTTATATGCATTCTGAAGATAAATAAATGGTGCAAAATCAATTTCTTACTGCTAAAGAATTAACTTCTAAGAATCTATCTATTAACAAAAATTAACACACAAACCACATATCCTTTTAAAATGTACACTCTATTTTAAAAGTACTGCATAAAGCATTCTTAAATTCTTAATTCTTAAATGAAACCAAATTCTTAGCAGTAAATTCGGACTAGTTGTAAATGTAATTCAGGATATTTTTGTCCTTCTTTATGATCAAAGTAAACATTAAAGTTAAAATTTGTTTACTTTATTTTACATTGTTGTAATTAGGGTGTGGTATATCGTCCCCTGCAGAAGAAAAACATTTATGGGGACATCTGTTTGGTTAAGAATATAACAATGATATTTATTTTACAACTCTGGAAAATTTGCATAATTTACAAACAGCATGGTATTTATAAAGCATATCTGCTAACTAAAATATTAATTACTTATCTAATTTTACCTTCTTAACAACTAATCCTAATATTTTTGTCTTTTAATTACAATGTAATTACACCACATTACTGCAACCAGTTTTAAGACAGAATGAAACGTGGTCCAAAAATATAACGAAGTCACCATGAGTATACATTATGTTATAGCTTAATTTAATAAATATTGGGTGTACATCACACAAGGTGTTATGGAAAGCATGGGAAAGGATACCCTTTTCCTCTCTGGTCCTGTAGACATATTATGCAACACACAAAGTTAATAATCTTTAATGAAGTGCCAAACAAACGCTTCAGAATATTAATTTTATTATGCCCTAGATACAAATGTTCTGTTTTAAAAAGTGTTGATTTGCTAACACTTGCAACCTTTAGAAAGCCTTCCTTTAGGTTCTAAATATGGTTCAATGTATTTAAATATGGCATTCACTATTTGAATTCTTTATTTGCCACACACATTGTGTGGCACCCTTTTAGGAATATACATACATCATTAAGCTTAAACTGGATATAAGACAATGTCTTCAGAAGATCACTTTAATGTAGTGTAGCTTTGGAAATTTTACTTAAATTATTAAACAAGAGCATTTCACATACAGAACAGGTATATAACTTTTCACATTATTCAAATTAATAAAGCTCAAAGATATTCAAAAAGAAAACTCAGGACATACATTAGGTGAAGTATTTTAAAACATGGCACATAAAGCAAAATATGATAATAATGTAATAATATAGCTTATGTGGAAAAGGCAATAAAATACAAGTAAAAAACTAAATAAAAATTAAAACTGGAGCAGTGAACCTCCATGTCCCTAATCTCAGACGGGCAAACTTCTACACACAAATATTTACTTATTTTCTGAGTGAGTAATCAATAAGGTAATTTCATTACTCAAAGAAATTAAGTCTGGCTCTCCAATGGAATAACCTCACATATATGAAATGTGATCATTTGACCCCTGAAGTGATCTTTTGCCAAAAAATAAAACAGTCAACAAAAATAACAATAGACCAGTGAGTTGTCACAAAATGAAGAATGTCACAGGCAATTCTTTTATCTGAAGTTTCAGTAATGTAGTTATGAAATTATGAAAGAAAATACTGGAGCAATAAAGGATGAAGAGCAAACTAACTGACTGACATCATTCTGGTCAGGTCTACAGCAGATTTTAATGGAAGATTCAGTCATCTTGATCTTTAACTTGAAGTGACTGCTTGCAGAAAAACAGCCAATTATTCTCCAAACATACAATTTAAGCCCTTTAGTATCAAATACCTAGCTTTCATCTGCTTATCTCTCATTCTACTAAAGCAGAAAGTTATTATTTAAAGTTACTAATAAGTTGAACATTTCACTAAATCGTTCATGAAATAATTAAAAACCCCTCAGCAAGACCACCAAAGGGAATCATCTAATCCAGGGTGATCATTAACAAGGTTATCAATAAGAACATACATCTGCCTTCTCCAACTAGCACTGAACAGTGCAGAACTTCCACACTGAGCAGTACTGAAGGCAAATGTGTAAAGACAAAACTTGTGGAAGGGTCATGAACAACCAGTCCATTCCTGACAAACTACCATTCATTCATGTAGAGGATAAAACTTCTCTGGTACCTATGAATACTGAACTGCCAATCACATCCACTGCAACTAAAAAGCAGTGTTTGGAACTCAGACAATTCTGAGCTCATTTCAGGACGTGAAACTGTGAAGTGCTACTGGTCAGAGATGGATAAGAGGTATACCTGCTCTCCTACTCCTGTGTTCACCTGCAGCGTTGAACAGGGATGAGAGGATAGCGATCCCCTTTCTTAGAGATGGAAGAAGTCAAGAGTCAAGGACCCAAAAGACAACTACTTGACAAAAAACTAGCAGTGTTGGTAAAGTATTTTTACTTTACTAACCTTTAGTACTTTTACTTTACTAATCTTTAGTACTTAAAGTACTTTAGTACTTTAATCTTTTACTTTACTAATCTTTACTACTGTTTTGAAACACATACATTACACTTTTTTCACATAGGACTGGTGTACTAGTACCTAAATATTTCATTCATAAATTGTTCTGAGACAGATAAAAACACCAAGCTGAAGCTGAAACCTATTTACACTGTCCAGTCACTGGCAAAAGGCACTGCAGAGTACACTGGGCAAAAAGGAGTAAAAGTTAATGAGCAAGACAGGTTACTAATACAGAGTGCTCCAGACTGCTTTGTAAAAAGAGTAACAAAAGGAAAATTGCATCCAACACTGCAACATTAACAGCCTAACTTCTCTAGCTTGTTTGCCAAAACTAAATTTCAATTTGATCATATTTTAGCGCTATTTACAAAGAGAAGAAATTCAGTACCAAAATGACCAACTGAACAATCAGGTACAACACAGATAAGCAGGGAAGACTCACAAATATGAATTAATTCATTTCCAGCTGGAAGCAAAATACAGTTTTACCCAAGAATAATTAACTGTTGCAAGAAAATAAGGTGCTATAAATTTCTTTGCTAAAAAAAAATCATCAAATTAATACCACCATCTTCCCAAAAAGTAATTCTAGTCTAGCCCTATAAATACTTTTTGTTTTCATTTACTTGCAAGAACCACCAACTGAAATGCTATATCTCCTGCACAAAAAAGAAGAGGCTAAAGGTCATCTTCCCTTCAGCTTTAAAATCAATGGGAAAAACTGGCAGAAAAGCAAGAGCAACTGTCACTTGCCAAACAACTGTCAATTGTTTTGCTGTTAGCAGTTCACTGACAGTCTCTTTAAACATTAAATAAACACTCGCAGAAGTAGTCTTAAAACAGCATCCCCGGTGATTCAGATCAAAGAACATAACGAAAATAAAATATTTGTCGTTCTGCATCATGGGTTATGATCTGCTGCTGATTATTAACAGAAACTGAGTGTAACTAAAAATGGAAATAAATTAATATGTGCTAAAAATATTACTCCATAGGTGTACCTAAGCCCCCCACTTGACTGACTTACCTTTTGAATGAATTTCTCAACACTCTGGACAACATGCTTGTAGAACTGAAAAATATAATAGTATTTCAATAGAGAAAATCTGAAGATGCATATACTTGTTCAAGTATGTTGATATATTGATAACAAAACAAGAAGCAGAAACTTTGGATTATTAAAGAGCAATCCAATACCAACAGCTGAACATGCAATCTTCCTTAAAACACTTAATAGCATATAAAAGAGCTAATATCAGTGTTTCTTCCTTTTCTTGAAGGCTTTTTACACCAGGTTTTTTCAACAGCATGTTTATTTATTGAGAACTAGGAGAATAATAGAGTTGTTCCACCAAAACACATGGTTATTTCACTGTACACAACTGAAGATGTTCACCTAATGTTACTAAACATGTAACTTCTCTGCTTCTCATTAATTTATAGCATCTACTGAATACTTTTTCTTTAAAGTTGGCCTACCTTTCATGGAGTTGTTTTTTTAAATCTCTCATATAATCACAATGGCTCTAAATCATGTCAATAATTGATATAACCACTTTACACAATTAAATGTTGTCATTGAAATGATAAGAGTGGAAGAAGAATTTCCAAGTTGAGTACATGATAAAACATTTTGGTATAATTTAATTGCTTAATTAATAGAACCATCTACTATGATTTACTACTTGTTTAAGTCCAATACAAGCTTTCATCATTTCCACTATACTGCAACTAGTATTTAACTCACAGAGACATACATAAGAAAGCCACTGAATTTCACTCTTCAGTCATCAATTTACTCTTTCCCAATTACACAAAACACCAATATGGACTTCATTATCTGAAAACATATCTGCAATGTCAGCAAAAGAATCTGCATAGGAAGAGCATAAGTTTGGTCTGTTCTCTTTTCTACCTCTCCAGCTTTCACCAAATTTCCATTTGTTTTAATGCTTAACACTAGTGGCATACTTCTTTCCTTCACCATTTTTCAGTGACTTTTCTGCTGTGCTGTTGTTTAGCAATGAGCTTTACTTTGTAGCAGGAATAATCTTTAATGAGTGCACTAAGACTAGAACTTGAAAACAATTCGCATCCAAGCAACAAGAAAACTGAAATCTATGAACAATATCCACGAACAGGTATGCTAGGTATCTAGAAAAATGAACAGTTGTATTGATCCAATTGCATAAATTTTGGGAAGGGAGGAAGAGAGAGAGGGGAGAAGGAGGGGTGAATTGTGGTTTTCTAGTTATTCATCTGTTAACAAGCATGTCAGTGTTTCCTTTTTAAGCTGAGGAAAAATCTCTCTTTCTGATCTGACAGAATTCAGATAGAGTCAAATTGGTATAATTCTTTCTTACATATGACAACCAAATCAAATCAAAGCAAAAACAAAGCAAATCAGCAAGCAAATCAAAGTCACAAAACACTTTTAGTCCTCTGCTGCATTCCCAGATATCAGACATGATCATAACTTGGAAATTGTACACACAAGAGAGGTGGAAAGCTCTGAAGCAAATTCCTTGGACTATTTCACAAAATTATTTTGACATATAGGAGAAATGTAAAAGAGGTCAAAAAAAGTTAACTGATTTCATACCTTTATAGCCTTGATTGCTGCCTTGGTGATCTGTGTCATTTTAGCTTTAGAAATAGGTGGCTTATAATCATTTAGCGAGTACAACTGCAAGAAAGAAAAAATTATCAGAAATATAATCTGCAGTTGTAAGCAGAATACATTATTTTTCCACAAGAAAATATGATTTTTAAATTTCCAGTGGATTTTATGTATTAAGCAAGAGAAGACATTCCCATTTAAGAAAAAATATAAAACGTTCAATAACATATAATACAAGATTCAAAATGCTTAAAGGATAGCAGGTTTTTCTTTGCAATGGTCCCTATATATACACTAGCTTTACCAGCACTAGCACTGGAGGCATTTCAGGTGAAGTTACAAAATAAATACTTACAACATGCAAATACAGTAGCTCTTATTAAGTTTTCCAGGGCAAAGACATTGATATACTTGAATACCTTTATAGAAGCATAACAAAACCTTAACTTGGTATATTCATCATCATATGCCTGCTGAATCAGGTCTTTTCATTTTCCATTAAACAAACAAACATACAACAACAATAAAATCAATCCCAGTGAGCATGAGCATGCAGCAATTTGAGCAAATTAAAACAGACTGTAAAAAGTATAGACAATTCATTCACTGCAGTAACTCAGGAAAGCAATATGTGGGAAGTATTACTATTGCTTAAATAAATCCAGCTGTGTTCTCAATTTCAAGCAGATCCTCTTGACTTCACTAATATCTAACCAGCAAAACAACCCCGGCACACATGTAGTGCAGTTTTGCAACAATGTTCTTCCTGCATGCAGTATTAACTCTGCTCATTTGACTGGTACATACATCTCCCAGCAGAAGCAATCCAGCATGGCAGGTATCCACCAAAAATCTGCTGCACAGTGAAACTTTACACTAACTAAATTCACAGCTATGACCGATGGATTGTAATTAGAAGCAACCCCTTCCCAAGGCTATTCACTTGCTGTGAAAATCCCCAATTACACACAATCCATGATTTTGAACAAAATTATGTTTTTTCCTCCTTCAGCTTTAAGTGTTATAAGAGAAGGGACTGGCTGCCATTTGGTACTTTCAGACATAAAAAAGACCAGACACAAAATGCCAAACCAGATTTAAGAACATTCTTGACTTACATTTTATTTTTATTTACAACACATGTTCAGAAGCATGTCAGTTCAAAAACTGAATTCTCATAATATGAATGATCATCCATAATCCAATTTTTATTTCCTTCCTAGAGATAGGAAGAATTGGATTTCATCCACATAACAGTAATTGAAACAGAAACAAAGCCAAAAACCCCCCTCCTCTCCTATACAGCCAGAGAAATACAATGTAAAAATACAATGTAATGAGCCAGATCAATATCCATAGAAATTTAATTTAATTTAAAATACCTTGTAACTTCCTAATATTGGTCAATTTGTGGCAGACTGCTAGCTCAGAAAATATAGTTCAGAATTGTTTATATTTAATAAAGCAAGCTGTAAGAGTGAACAGGATCACACAGTAGAAAGGATTAGAAAACCTTAAATATAAGTCATGCTCCCCAAGTTGCCTGTAATAATTTATCACTGAAGGTAACAAGTAGATAGTTCCATCATATTTGAGTTTCCAAGAGACAAAGATTTGAACACGAGATCTTTTTTTTCTGTCCTTTCTTGTCAAAACCAGTTTTAAGCAAAATCTCCTATAGCTGTCAAACCACAAAGTAAAAAAAAAAAAAAAATTGGTTTGTCCAAGCATAAGTGTCTGTCTTCTCAGCTTGAAAGGATTTCCATTAAAACTGTGAAATTATAACCAGTTCACAGCTAGACATCCACTTTTAAAACAACTGTTACTACTTCTCACTAATGCTAATGCTAATTGCTGTTGCAAAATACTCTGAATTATTTACATGCTGCTCACACAACAGAAAGCAATACATTTCTAAAATGTAGATATACGAATGCTCTTCACCACCATGGGGGAAAGGGAGAAGAGAGGCAAAAACCCAAGAGTCTCCAGTAAGTTTCTTCTCTGTCTTCACAGAATCACTAGGTTGGAAGACACCTTCGAGATCATCGAGTCCAACCCATGCCCTAACTCCTCAACTAAAACATGGCATCAAGTGCTATATCCAATCTTTTTTTAAGCACATCCAGGGATGTGACTCCACCACCTCCCTGGGCAGGCCATTCCAGTACTTTACCACTCTTTCCATAAAAAACTTTTTCTAATATCCAACCTATATCTTCCTTGATGCAGCTTGAGACTGTGTCTGTCCCCTTGTTCTGTCTGTTGCTGCCTGGAGAAAGAGAGCAACCTCCACCTGACTACAGCCACCCTTCAGGAAGTTGTAGAGAGTGATGAGGTCACCCCTGAGTCTCCTTTTCTCCAGGTTAAACAACCCCACCTCCCTCAGTCGTTCCTCACAGGGTTTGTGTTCCCAGCCCCTCACCAGCCTCGTTGCCTCCTCTGGACGTGCTCAAGGGTTTCAAAGTCCTTCCTAAACTTGAGGGGCCAGAACTGGACACAGCGCTCAAGGTGCTGCCTCACCAGTGCTGAGTACAGGGGCAGAATGACCTCCCTGCTCCTGCTGGCCACACTGTTCCTGATACAGGCCAGGATGTCCTTGGCCTTCTTGGCCACCAGGGCACACTGCTGGCTCATGTTCAACCAGCTGTAGACCTGTACCCCAGGTCCCTTTCTGTCTGGGCCCTGTCCAGCCATACCGTCCCCAGTGCTGCAGGGGGTTACTGTGGCCAAAATGCAGGACTTGACACCTGGACTCATTAAACTTCATCCTGTTGGACTCTGCCCATTCATTCAACTGTTCCAGGTCCCTTTGCAGAGCCCTCCTACCTTCCAACAGATCAACACAAGCTCCCACCTTAGTGTTGTCTGCAAATTTACTAATGAAAGACTCTATACCCTCATCTATGTCATCAGTAAAGATACTGAACAGAACTGGCCCCATCACAGACCCCTGAGGGACATCACTGGTACTGGCCCCCAGCTGGATGCAGCACCGTTCACCACCACTCTCTGGGCCCGGCCATCCAGCCAGTTCTTAACGAAGGAAAGAGTGCTCCTGTCCAAGCCATGGGCTGCAGCTTTTCCAGGACTATGCTGTGGGAGATAGTGAGTTTTACAGCTCACTGTTTAGCTTCCAGTTACTCACAGGTAATTGCCAAAATGTAACCACTCATTCTGCCTACTGTTTGGCTGGATGTTGTGCAACTACAGCTAAACTACTTCTGGGAACACTACAGCACCAGAAACCTTTTGTTTATATACTGTTCCTTAGCATGAGCAGGTACATAAGCAAATGTGAAATCAGCCTAGATTCAAGAAGCCAACCTTGCCAATCTAAAAACAGTCCCAGAGGAGATTGGCACAGGAGCTCCTGCACCTACAACACACACAGCTGTAAAGAGGGAACACCACCGACTCACACAGATGCTCAAAGGGACCACACCTGACCAGGTCAACAACTTTGAAATAAACTGGGCCCTAATGGGGCAGTTCAAAGTATCAAGGGAGCCACTACACAGTGCTTGGAAACAAGCAAGAGCTGCCCACAACTGACTCTGAGACACCAGCTGTGTGCAGTCAGGTATCTTAGCACCACTTAGCAAGAATAAGCCAAAACCCAATAGGATAACATGGGCTGTTACCAAATCCCAACAGTTTATTCCAGGTAGCAAAGAGGCAAATTTAACATTAAGGACAGATAATTCAAGGGGGAAAGGCGGTGGTGGAAGGGAATCAATAAAAAAGAGTAAAACAGCACTTCTGGAGAGAGGCTTTTTGGACAATGGATACATCTGTTACAGATTTTAACAGCCATTTTAAAAACACACAGACCCCAAATGCAGTACCTGGAAGAAGCCAAGAAAAGAAATAACTCTTCAAAAATTATTTTTCCTTAACCGTCTTCAAGAAGCTTTTAATCTAGTACAAAATATTTCATTCTGAAAAGTTTATTCACTTGGAAAGACTGGTGATTGCCTTGACCCAGGTGCAGAAGGACCATGCACTTGGCCTTGTTCAAGATGAAGTTCGCATGGGCTCTCTCCTCAAACCCGTCAGGCTCCTTCTGGATGTCGTCCCTCAAGTGTATCAACTGCACCTCAATGCTGAGGTTGCATTCAATCCCACCATCTATGTCATCAAAAAAGATATTAAATATGATCAATCTCAGTGTGCACACCCACAGGACACCACTTCATACTGGTCTCCATCTGGACACTGTAGCCATTAACTACAACTCTTTGGATGCTGATATCCAGCCAGCTCCTTATCCATCAAACCCATTTTCTCTCACTGCTAAGGCTGACTAAAGAAGCAAGACTTGGTTGCCTCTCTAATAATAAAAAAAACTTCTGTTTTTCATCCAGCATAGATGATTCTTTTAAGACACTTGGAATTTGAAGAATAAGGAGTTAAAGACACATGTATTATTTCAAAAATTTGTGCTTATATCCTAGATTAATTTTTCCTGTATGTCCTTTCCTACAGATGTTGAGCTAAACCAGTTTGCTCTCTAAGATCAGAGTCTTATCAGTGTCTTAGTTTTGTAAGACACTCATGCTCATTTGCAGAAGGTAATTGCTTGCCCTCACATAAAAGAAGTCTTTAAATTAATCAGGAAAAAAAAAAAAGGCAACATGGCTAAATAGTAAATCAAGAAAGTAAAATTATACACATGAGAAAATCAATACTAAGATTCAAAGGGATGGGGAGGAGTGGGAGTGACCATAAACTCTGGCTGGTAAGATACATGGAAAAGATAGTGCAATCAAATTTGAGAAACAAACAGGAGAAAACATGAAAGCATGAAAATCAGCGCTTTTCAGAAAAGAGAAGGAATAGCAAATCTACTAAAATGCTTGTCCAGGACAATCAGCGCTTACAAGAGGACTCATAGGAGATAAAGCCCTACAGAAAAAGCCCCTGCCTTTTGTTGTTGTTGGGTTTTTTTTGTTTTTTTTGTTGGCTGTTTTTTTGTTTGTTTGTTTTTTTTTTAAGATCTACACACTAAGGAAAAACTAATCCCACACCAGAATCTTCCTGAAGTGTATTTACAAGAAGGTAAATAACAAGCTCACAATGTGAAAAATAACAAAGTATTAGAACAGAACTCAAGAATTAAAGACTTGGTAGCTGTGATTCATGAACTCTCATTTAAAACAGTCTCAATCTTATAGCTCTGAAAGACAGGAAAAGCAACATAAACTTCTTACAGGGGTTCAAGGGAAGAATTAGGAAACAATGGATCAGATAGGTTAAATGTCTGTACCAGAAAAAAATCACATAAGTTACTAGAAATAAAAGTATTAGTGGAAACACAAATAATTTCATGCAGCTGTTGTGAGGAAAAGCCACATCTCTGTATATTGTTCTTCTCTGAAAGACTCCATGAGCACAGTGAGAAATCACTGATATAAGACCAAGTAGACCACCAAAACACATCTACCAAAGATCTCTCACAAAAGGCTCCCAAGAAACTAAGCTGTCCTAAACAGGCCCTTGCATGAAAAATAACCCAACCAATTACTCCTTAAACATAGCCAGCAAACAATTTGAACAGTCATTTGGTGCACCCAAAGGGAAGTCCCAATAGAACCCACTTGTGCCTGCTGTCACCTGTATTCTGGTTAGGACAAAGTCAGACTGTCAAAAGCTGAAGAGGAACATCGGTGACACTACCAAGTAATAATCAGGCAGACAAATAAAGCTCAAGTACACAGGAAGTAGCGGAGAACAGCTTTGAAGCTGGCTATTGCCATTCAGCAAAGAGATGCGCTGATATACGAGAGATTGCATTGAAGGTATCAACTTAAGAGCAAACCAGAAAAAACTCTGTAGTAAATGCAGTAAATGGACATTTAGATCCACATCATATAGACAACAGTACTAACCTAAAGAGCACACTCTCCAAGGCTGACATGAAACAATCAGGGATAACTAAAACTGCAGAGAAGTTTTCAAGTGAACAACAAAGGTTCTTCAGCGTGCCAACAGGATTCCTAAGGAGCGGCACATGTCAATACAACCTCAGTAGTGAAGATCAACTGGGAAGGATCTCTACCACCTGAGGAACACACCACATGAGATGAGAAGGGATTGAGCAAGAGTCAGGTTGGTGGATGTGGTTCCAAACTGGCCAGTGAGGCTGTCCTTAACCTGGAAGGGCAGCTCTGGCATGCCTCAGAGGGAACTAACTCACAACCTGAACTGTCTCCATGAACTTGCTAAGTCTGTGCCCTGATACCATAATGAAACACACCCATTCTTTTAAAAAACTGTCTAAATTACAGTCAGATATCTGTATGTTATTATAAAATGTAGCTCTCAATTTAAAAGGTCTTATTCAAATGAAGTTCGAGCTTATCGCATCAAGCAGCTGCATTTTTTTCACAGTAGAAATACAGTTCATTTCAGAGGGTCAAAAGTGAAACACTGTAATCTTCAAGTGCCAGATAAAACCAGAAATTTCAGAGATTTTGAAACAGTCTAGTTCACGTTTACAAGCTGGAAGAACAAAGAAAGGGAGCAGACAGAAACCCATATCTAAGCTTAAGAAAACATGCTTTAGAGCTGAGCTACCATGATTCTGTGAACTATGAAAAAAATCTTCCATTTGCTAGCCACTTACTGCTTTTATTGATATACATCAATTCAAATGAAACTTTTGCTCAAAGGCAAAAACTGATCAGTATCTTTAAATGTCTGATTACTACTGAAAGATATTTGACCACCGACTAAAAGGTTTTTCAAGTTATCTTCCTAAGTTCCCTTTTGTAAGGATTTGCAAAGTGAAAGTATTTGCACCATTTCTTACATGAAAACCCAGTAAGTACAGACATTTGTTGAAATCTGAGGCATTGCTGTGGAAAGCATCACAGTGTGTGGAGTCTCTTTTTAAAATGTACATTAAGAATTTCTCTCCAAACACTGCACATCTATCACCTGCTGATGATGTACATACATAATAAAACCTAATTTAAAAACCACCTTACAAGTTGATGGATCAGTTCACTTTTCCTATTCGTTTAGTAACTGGTTTTGCCGCAGAAAAAAGAATATGATGATCTCAATCAAACCAAAATTTATTTCCCGTCTATCCTACCGTCTAGGGAGAAGAAACAGTCTCCTGATATTTGCCCAAAAAAGAGCACTGCTCCAGTGATCTATGTATCCACCCAAGAGTCACTCCAACACAAAGACTCTCCTAAGCAGTAACTGCAACACAAACACATCTGGGAGAATGCTGCCTCAGTTAAGATGGAGTGACTTAAAATAAACTGAAAGGTTAAACACTGATTAAAAAAAAAAAAAAAGACAAAACTGCAAATATACATTAAAAATTTATACAAAGCTTTGTCTTGTCCTGGCCATTCTTGAACTATACCACAAGACACAGAAAATTAAAGATGAAACATTTCCCCTCCAAGTGTAAGATGGCAATATCACACAAGGACAAGGAAGGAACAAAGACTAAAAATTTACAGAATGGGGAGGGGGGAACAAGAGGGGATGAGGCAAGAGTTACACAATCAATGACAAGTCACAAGGAGTCTGACTGTACTAGGTAAAACATTTTCAAACTGTTAGCTCAGGTTTTGAAAAAACATGAGTTAAATAATTAAATTAGAAAAAGCATTAATGCATTATTCCCATATGATCTTTTGGGAATAATTTTATTTTCCTCTGAGAGAAAAAGCATAGCCAAAGTAAAGAGAATACTTTCAAGCTACTGTAAAAAATGCCTGTGTTTTTTTTCAAGACAGCACATGTAACAGTAGCATACATTTGATTTCAATGTCAATGAACTCAAAATGATCTATCAGTTTATTCTAGAAAGCTGTGGACAAGACTATTCTGCCCACCTCAAGCATTTTAGATGACTGAACATGCTCAGCTCCAACCACATTGCCAACAATACACGAAACTACAAAATACAAATGAACATTAATCTTCTCGTTTAAGCTATAGAAAACACTAGTTACAATTTACAGTGAATTTGTGTGAGGGGAAGTTGTTTTGCTGGTTTCCTGTATGATGATTCCATCCAACCATGTCCCACAGACAGTGGCATTTTGATAATTAGGTGGGGGAAAATCCATAAACCTTTGCTAGAAATACACGTTTAATTAAATGCTGAATATAAATCACAAGAAAACCTGACAGGGAAGACCTGAATCTGAATGGCACTTCAGGGACAAAATGAGTCCACAAAGATATACTTGCTACAAAACCTAGTCTGTGTCAATGAAAGCAATTCCCAGGGTTATGTTCTTGCAAAGTAAGAATCAGATGACAGCCACATGTCCATGTAAAGCACATAAGAGCTTATTACACAGCATTAGATGTCTTAAAGATGACCAAAGCAATAGTGCTAAAAGTGGTTTCTAGGACTATTTCCAACAGAATGCACATCTGTGTATCAGGACCAGGCCGGCAATTAAAGCCAGTTAATTACATTTACAGTCCTCTATTTTCCTCTATCTGATAAAACAGTATAATGATTGGTACAGTAAAAAGTAAAGATGGGGAGACCTAAGACACTACACACAAGGCAATATTCCAGTATATAAAAAAGGTCAACAGCATTGTTAACACTCCTTTCCCCAATATAATTTTAAATAAAACAAGTCCTGTTTCCAAACTTTGGGAAAAAAATACAGGCTTCCTTGAAGATCTAATGAGCTATATGAATTATATTGTTGGACTGGAGGGAAATGAAAAAGATCAGGTTGACACTATACATTAAGCAGTGAATTTCTGCGCTGTATTTTTTTTCTTGAATTCTGTCAAGAAAAGAGCTCTTAAAGAGAAGGCCTACTGAAAGTCAGGGAATACATCAGCATATTTCAAATTTTCATTATTCACTATCACAAACAATAGATTTATTATTACAATCATAATTAAAGAACTACTTACTTAAAGTAAAATCTACTGTAAAAAGCAAACTCTCTTGCACACAGCTGTAGTTTACAAGGCAGTACTATATGCTGTAAGCTACAGCCTAAAGCTTCTCAAGTGAAGACCAGACACCATGCACATGAACTTATATCCCCCAAGGATGGGCAGTGGTTTACAGAGAAAGTTACTACACACATCCGTGGAAGGCAATGGCACACTGCACTTCTACAAAGCCCAGCACTTAACTCCAACATCTTTCAGTACTCTTATTCAATAGGCAAAAGAGCCAGACAACTGTTCCTGTATCAAAATTTTGAATAAAAAATAGAAAGAAGTACTAGCTTTATTAAAAATTTAAAAGCTTCATAAATAATATATCCCTTTTTTTATATACCTCTGCCACATCCTATAAAGATATGAAAAGCAGCTATGAAATAATTTTTCATATAATTTTGCCATATAATTTTAGAAGGCTTGAAAGCTGTGCACAGCTCTAGTCTCATGAGATACAAGAGAACAGATATTCCCACAGACAAATCTCTGTAACACTGATACAGTAGCTAAGGGAATAAGCATTTTGGTGCTAATACACCAGGACTCAGCCCATCCCTTAAGTATGAGATTATGACCAGTGTGAGGAATATCAGTCACAAGTCTCTCTACAGAAATAGCTTTAAAGTTTTCTCTGGCTGCTACCAGGACACAACATTAAAAAGACATCACATAATGATGTGACACTAACCAGACATCACATATACTAATAAGTATTTGCAATTTCAATGCAAAAACCCCAAAATACTTAGAAGTCAAGCCAAATACATACTACCTTAATAAATTGGGGTTTTTAAAATATTTCGATAGCATAAAAATAAATAAAATCCAATTGGAAATACAGAAATAGTCACTGAATCGCTTACTAAATATTAATATCACCACATTATAAAGAAAAAGAAAAAAGTATTGTCATTTATTGCTTTAAAAAAAGGGATACTTATCAACAAATTTCTATTAGGTTACATTTTACACATTCTCCTAAAATTTAATTTTTTGGAAAAGTTACTCAAATTGAATGCCCTCATTTCTCAGTGACTAGGATTTTAACTTGATGCTGAGTAGTACCTACCTTAAAGAACTGTTATTTAAAGCCTGTCAACACTTTGTTACCCTTAGTGTTGCATATAAATGTTAAAATGTACACCATTGATGTACATGAATGATTACCAGAGTGGCAGATGCTCCTTTCAGCATAAGGTATTTCAGTTTAGACGAAAAAAAAAAATCTGTTCTTTCAGTTATCAACCAAGATGGCTTGGCAAAATTCAACATTAAAAAAGTACAGAACGAGCGACTTGCAACACAACAGCAACTACCTTAATACAACTGTTTTCAAAAACAAAGCATGACACATGGTTTTAATTAACAAATACAAAATAATAGTAAATTTTCTTGATATATAAATGCATGTTCCTTAAAAAAGAATTTGAAGGCAAAGACACAAGAAAAGCTCAGTCCCCCCTCTCTACACATCAATTGCATTATACAACACTGTTTATGTTTAAAAGGACATTGAAATATTCATACCAACTACTGCACAAACAACTAAGTGAAGTAGGATACAAAGGTAATACAGAAGTCCCTCCAGCCCATCTGATACTAGCAAACAAAGTCAGGTGTTATGGCCACTGCATTTGTGTAGTGCTTCTCCTACTTCTTTTGTTTTAAGGAAACAATTATGACTTTCAAGTTCACTGAACCCTAACAATTTGAGATGGAATGACAAAATTCCATGTTAGTTTTTATATACTTGAGTCATCAGCCCATTCACAATTTTCTTTAAACCCTCGCATTTACTCCTTTCAAAGAAAAGCTTCTAAGTTCTCTTGGTGCAGTCTGCTTTGTACAAATATAAACATAAACCTGGAATTTAAAGAAACCACATGGATATGGCTCCACTTTCCTGAACTCCACACAACTGCAAAACAGATGGTTACATCAGATAATCTCTAGATCATACTCCACTTGCTCTAAGCCATTTATAAGTCATAAAATACAATTCCCCTTTTTCTCTTCATAGTAACTTGGGGTGTTTGCTGCATGGGAACAGAAAATTTAGAAAGACTGAAATGGACTAAATGAAATATGTAGGTAAGAGTGAGCCTTCACCAGTGCCTGAACTCCTAATAGCAGAAAGGAAGGATTGATCAAAAGACCCAGATAAGAGTATACAAGGAAGAGAAACAAGGAAAATAACAGGAGCATTTCTCTTTCAGAAATTTTCTCATCTTTCCTGATATATGGCTAATTTCCACCATTAACATTTCATCATTATTATATAGCTAATTCTAGATAAGAGGAAAACAGATCAGCTTCTGTCACAACATCAGCCCTCACAGATTTCCAGATGTGAGCTTGGGGACTACCCACACTGGAGAAGTACCCTCTGTCCTTGTTCCAATGCACTAGTTCAGTAAAGTGTCATAACACAGAGTCAAAAGCCTCAGAGAAGCCTAACTACAATCACACCTCTACAATTCTGAGATATGAAATATAGGAACAGATCTTAAACATTTTCAAAATCAGACTCACACATTTTCTCTGCCAACTGTTTTTGGAGCTCATGACAAAAACTGTCTTGTTCTGCTGATTTCAAAATATCTCCCTAGATATAGTTTAAAACTCCTGCATTCACAGTGAAACAAAATTGTTCAAAATTTAAAAAATAAAGCAATCACAGTTTGTATGGGATTGGACTTCTCCAATCAATATATTTGTCATATAAATGATCTTCATTTCCTGTTAAGTGCTTAAGTGCTCCACTTCACTCTTGTGAAAATTAAGAAGCATGTGGTTACTTCTGCATTTCTGGTAACCAAGTTAGGAAGATTAACATGTTATCTGACGCTATTCCTTTTCATGTGAACCAGCTTTATTTTGTTAATATGCACAGGAGAGTTGGTATTCTGAAAGACTTCAATTTGATTTGATCAGATCTTTCCACTGGCTTCCAACAATCTGGTTGGGATACATTCTAAGCTCTTTCAACTCATCCTGAAAAAGCCAAAAACATTTATAAGTATGAATATTTCTATTTTTAAAACTGCAATCACATCACTAGTAAAATATTAGAATTATATTTTTATTTATTGTACTAATTTCTAAATTATGTACTGAGAGCTCCATAAAGTCCTGCCACAAGGCCAACATTTTTAAACCAAGAGTTTTATAGTGAGAGCAATAACTAATTATTTAGAAACACTGAGCCCTAGACTGAACAACATAAGCTGATGAATCTCCTAAATTACCTTTCCCAAAAATGCATGGCATTTTAATAATAAACTCCAAACATTAAGACTATTCACTTCCTTGCATTCAGCTGTTACAATTTTTTACAAAGCACTATTTACTTCAATCTTTCAAAACTAATGTTATAAACAGTATCTTATAATACACAGGCTCAAGGCTACAAAAATAGGTGGCTTCAACCTCTCAGGTATTGCTACCCTCACTGTTTTACTGTTCAGCCACCATCCACCCAAACCACTATTCCTTGCTACTACTGCCTCCTGGATCTCAGCTCTGCCACTCCTCTTTGGAGCACATCTTCTTTTGTGCCTTCATTTTAAATGGGAAACAGAACACCCCCTGCAAACCCTCAAAGCCCTCAACAGCAAACATATTAACAAAGGTGCCAAGCCTCACTTTCCACGCATGCAGTTCAGTAAATTAAACAGGTGCATTATATTTCTGAATGTCAAAGCATCAGCCACCCACTCATATAACCAAAGACACGAGAAAAGAACAACCTCATGCAATCAAAAACTGTACCCAGTAAAACCAGCTAAGTTATGTAGGCAAACTCATGCAAAAAAGAAGTGGAAACAAAATGGTAAGTTGTTGTATATCCATAATAGTTACCTTTGTACAAACACCTGCTCACTTCCTAAAAGCCTAACAGCAGAAACAGCAGGCTATTAAAAGAAATATGCATTTCTGGTAGAGATAAATCTGATAGAGAGAGGGTCATGGTGACAATGCACTCATTTCTTCTTACTTCCTCCAAACGTTAAAAACTAATTTTAAATTCTATTTATAAAAATGTCTCCTTTTGATCAGTACATATGGTAGGAATAGGTAAAATGAGTACTAGTACAGGAGTAACTGGACATCATGTTTTTGCCTTAAGGAACATGTATCCTGAAGCGTAGAAGCAGCTCCTGAATAAGGCTAATAAAATTACCTACCCAACTACTGCTGTTGTCAGTGCTCCCCGAGATACTGCAGAAAAGTAGCTCCAAAGAAGTGAAGAAATGTTCCGAACAAGGACTAATATTGAACTTTTTTCAAAAGTTATTTTTGTTTTGGAACTTTTAAAGCCAAGCTCACTGAACTCTGGATGCACAGTTATACACCTCTGTCCCAGGCCTCAAAATGGAGTTATACCAGTGGGTGCTAAGGCCATAAATGTGGGCTATAACCAAGGCTGAAGGAGCCACTCAGATGAATTTTTTGGTTGCTGTCCAGAGCTAAAATGATGAACAAATTTTACAGACAAGAATATAGAAGACCTCTTCCTAATGAAAACATCCCTATGAGAGTAATTTAAGTACCTTAAAGTACTTTTAATCCTGTCTTATTAAAAACTTCTGTTCTGAATGGCTTTTTTCCCATAAGAAAGCCACCCAGATTACTAGACTCCACTTCTAGAACTGCCATAGGAAAACAGACTGTTGGTCAGAGAATGGTTTGGGTCAGAAGAGAATTTAAAGGTCATCTAGCTCCAACCTCCCTGCTATGGGCAGAGACACTTTCCACTAGCCCAGGTTGCTCTAAGCCCCATCCAGCTTGGGCTGGAACACTTCCAAGGATGGGGCACGACTCAAATAGCGGCAAATTCAAACAAGACTTGTTAAGATTATTTCAAGTACTCCATCAAAGACTGTAGCCCCAGGTATAATCTTGGTAAGCAGGTGACAATCAAAGGATCTGAAGTTATAAAGAGTTCAGAAGAACATTGGTTTTAAACTACAAAATGTCTCGCTGCTCTAAATGAACAACAAGTAGGATCACTACTCATAAGTATCCAGTTACAACTCCAGAGAGCTTGCAGAATCTGGAGATCTACACAGCTACTCCAGGCTCACAAGGATCTCATTTAGTTCACAGTTTAAAAAAAAATTAAAGTCTATACATCTAAGACTGAAAAACCTATCAATGCCTGTCCTATACTATTTCACTAAAGAAATGAGGTTCTTGGGCAAGACATGCACCAAAACCAAACCAAACCCTACACTTTAACACACACTTGCATGACCATGTCTTTACAAGGCCAGAAGTCAAGGTTCTGTGGCCAATGAAAATCAAAGGTCAGATCAGTCTTTGAAAATGTGATATTAAAACTGCAAATATTTATTCATGGAGACATTTAACCAGGTGAACATCAATTTAATATTTACTGTATCTTGAAGAGAAAAGGACTTTCCTTCCCTATACTCTTTAAAAAAAATTGTTGAGAGCCAGCAAAGTTCAACTCTTTGCTGGGAAACAACAGAGTAAAATACTTACTTTTCATTGATACTGCTCCTATTTCCTGACAGTAAACAGGAAACTAACAAATTCTTACATATTTTGTTGCATCTTAAGGGAATTCATATAAATAGTCACACTTTTTCTTGAGAAACACTATGGGATTGTACAGCAAAATAAAATGGAAGACATTTTTCACATCCACCCCAGAGGTTAAGAATGAAAAACAGAAACAACTTTTCAGATGGATGAATGTCCACATGCAGATGCACATGTCACTTTTTCTACTGACAAAAGACAAAAGTAAACCAGAAGCTGACATCCCAATTTGCTGCAACAGAATTTACAAGTATCAGACCATAAGTGGGTATCAGATTAACAAAAAAAAAGAAGAAAGCTTTAAACTTATCACAGCTGCAGAGTCCTTCAAACAGCAGAGGATAAGAAAGAAGGTCATATTCTTTTTAAGGGCTAGTAAAATACAGTGACAGAGAAAACAGATACAGGTTTTGTCATTGTCACAGCAGCTAGGAAAAAAAACCCTGCAGATGTTTCAGGTGCTTCAGCCAACATGAAACATGTGGCAATAGCCAAAAAAAAAAAATATCTTGACATGGAGTAGCTCATGTGTCTTTTCACTGTTCCTTAACATAACTGCTGCTATCTACTTGCACTAATCAAAGCCCTGGCTGCTCATTTTATAAAGCATCCCTTTTCTTCCCCACTTTCCCCAGCTATTCAGCATCAATCTCTATTTAGCATCCTCATGAGGCATATCATTTAGCTTTTTTTTAAACATGAACTGGCATTCTTTCATGAAAAACCCGTCTTGTTGACTTAGAATATGCCATTTAAATAAAGTAGTATGAAACAGAATATTTGGTTTAGCAGTCTGATCTTTTATGCACCCATACACCAACGCTCAGTATTTAAAATGTGAGTCATTTCCAAGGGTCACATTTCTGAAATTGTAGACCACTGAACTGCTCCTCACTGACCCTTAAAAAACACCTTGCAAAGAATTGGCACAATAAAGGTGGCCAATAAAAAATGGAGTGCAAATGAAGTATAGAGACAACAACATTACCTGTAAATGACGAGTGTCTGCTATGTCCCTACCACTGCTTAATTTCAGAATAACAAGGGAACCCAAAAGCAGCAATAGACACTTTATGTATCATCTTACTGGACTCTCAAAAGCATTATGCACACCAAACACTCAGTGTACTTTATGATGAACTATGCAAAGACAACATTTTATTGTCAATAACAGCTGAACACCAACCTAGCAATGCTGCAGAAACTTTAATTACGACTCTCACACCCTAGAAAAGGCACAGGAATCCACATCACTCTTTAAACAAACAGTAATCACTACTTTAACCTTACAGCACTTTATGTGCATCCCACTTTAAGATGTTGGATATTCTAAGTCTCTGAGATGACACTTAGTTTTCTATTCAATTCCCTTGTACAAAAAAGAATCAGCACCCAACTGTACAGACAAGAGAAATTGAGCTTTTGATTACAAGACATGCCCTAGTGCACAAGACATTTCTGAAAGGAATCAGAAGATACATGACTTTCTTGTTCCTGAGTTTCAAGAGATCAGCTTTGCCTTATTCTATTTTACCTTTTCTTTAAATATACAATTGTCCTTCTCTCAATTGCCTCTCCAATGCCATAATATACTGCACTGCCTGACAAATATGAATACAGCTGAAATTTGTGGCACTGGACAATAATGACTATTGTGCATTGGATTCAACCACTGAGATATGCTGTCTAACTCTCCTGAGTAGGTTTTACCATTACTAACCTTCTAAATGGCTGTAAATCAAAGATACAAGTACCAGTCTCAGCAACTCAAAATGCAAACAATATTCAATGATTTGACCAAAGCATGCATAACTTATGCAGGAGATATTTTTGCTTTGTTTTTAAAAAGAATGCAAAAAAGGAAAATATCAGTAAAGATCATCAACAATAAACAGCAAGACTTGATGAAGCTCATCAAGTGACGTGATGAGATGTGTGCCTGTGAGTAAAGATATTGATAACCTTTAAATTATTAGAAATGCTGTTTAATCGAACCAGATCAGTAAATTACTATGGCAGTCTTTAAAGAAGTAAATATGTAAGTTGAATTTGCTCTGTCTTTTCAAGATTCCTATTATTTAATTCTTACAGATGCAGTTAATATGGCTAAACAAAGCATAACTTCAAATATTCAGTGTGTCGTACTTCAAAATGAATTTGCAACCTTGTTCCCCCTAAAATAAACTACAATCCTGTAACTATGTGACTGTAAAACTATTTACATTTATTCTACAAGTTAACATAGAAATAAACTTTAAAATATTTCAAAGTGTTTTAGAATTAAAAGATCCATTGGTCTTTTTTTTTTTTTTCCACACAGTCTTCACATTATAAAGTGAAAAATAATTTGGCTTGCCACTGCAAAAAAGACAAGTATTGCAAGAAAACTCTGTGGAGTATAGCACTCCAAACCAACTTCAAGTACAGTATCTGAAAGCAATGTGACAATGGCCAGCTAGAGTTGATGATGACAGCAGGACTTTAACACTGAGCCAACTATATAACAAATACTGAATTTTAATCATATACATCTGCAATTAAATCATTGTCATCTGAGCACTGGAACTGTGAGGATACACAAGCTTGCCTCTAGTACATTTCAATTCCTCTTTAATAAAATACATTTTACAGATCATATAGAGAATTTGAAACACTTGAGTCATTTTCTTCTGTCAAGACCTGTTCTTAAATCTGATTTTGTGCTTTTCTGAAAAAAACTCAGGGCCTAAACTGAGGCCTGGAGGAAAATGGCTCTGCAGTGGTAAGCCTTCATGGGGCCAACTGTAGCAAATGATACACTGTGGTACAAAACATTGCCAATTACCTCAACACTATACTAAGTCAGTTGTATATTATTCCAATTTTCAGTAGCCAAGCAGTTTTAATCAAACAGGAAAATCTCAACTATTACATGAAAACAATACTGAGCATGTTTTATTTAGAAGATTGGTTATTTCTCAGTTTTAAATTTAGCTTTCCCAAGACTTGAAACATTACGGCTAATTTTATATATACAACTAGGTACAGCACAGACAGCGCTATGTATCATCACTAGACACTGAACAGCTTTCCACAATAACTGTCATTATTTCCAGAATATTCAAATAAACTTGAAATTCTTCTTTCTAATCAAATTAATGACAAACCTATCTTAAGCACTTCAATCCTGACTGCCATATAGGATAGTTACAATACAAGATATTGCTCCGCTCACATACAATTCTGGAGTTAGCTATACTCCCAAGATAAATAGTTGCCTTTATTTTAGCTTCACTGCAGAATCCAAACACAACTCCTTCTTTAAAAAAAAAAAAACAAAACAAAACAAAACAAAAAAAACCAACTCCAGAAGTACTGAACCTGTAGACTTGAGTGTTCAAACATATTGGAATGTGGCCTGCGGGAACGCATCTGGTTTTCACCACTAAATTACATAAACTGTTGTAAAATTATTAACTGAATGCAAACTGCGTAAGAGAAACTACAGTATAAGTTTTTATACAAATTATTCTGTCCCATCTGCTGCTAAATTTAATTTATATCTATTTTAAGCCAAAAAATCTTTAAAACAGGACTCAGACGTCAGTTCTGGAGTTTAACATGACCTTAAAACATAATGTAAACAAAGGACAGGATTTTACAAGTGAAGTACCAATATTCTGTAAATTAATCAAAACCACTTAGGAACAGGAATATGTAGACTCATACACTTTAGATAATTCAACTATTTGGTGATCCTTTCACAGTTGTAAATTGCAAATGCGTATAGGTAAGTTCAACCAGAGAAAATGACAGAAAGTTAAATTAAAGTTCAGTTCTGCTCTGGGTATACAGGTGTTAAGAATGGCTATCAATGACACTTGGAATTCTTTATCTGTAGCAAGTTTGGTACCATTTACTTCCAGGACGAGGGTTTGTTTACTCATGGCATCTTTAAAACCTTCCCAGCATTGTAGCCCAGAATTCAAATGGAGACAGAGGTTAAATCAGAAATGCTCTATATTTATACCACCGCAGGTAAGTTAAAATGACACTGTCAGATCTTCTGCATTTTCTTTTCCAACAATCTGTCTACTATTTTTTAAGCATTTAGAAAATTTAAGGCATTATCTAAAGCTCTCCTCTTCAGCACTGCTGCCACCTTAAGTCTCAAAATTATTTTTACAGTACTTATGTCCAAGTGCTCAGCAAGTCAGTCAGAAGCTGGTTTTCAACATGAAGAGGAAGACTTCTGCTCCTACTGATAGGTATATAGAAGGAAAATGTTCTGAACAACTCATGTTTTCCTGTTCTTGTGGCCAGATTCTCTCTTTTCCCTACATAACACTATAGCACATAAGCCAATCAAATAATAAAATAGGAATAAAAGTTTATAGTGTTTATTTTCCTTCCAGTGGTCACAATGTGCTTTTCCCTCTTCTTAAGAACTCAAATTGCATAAAATGCAACACCTAGAATTGCACATCAGTTAGAGCTGTACCACTGCTCCTGAGTTACTGGAGAGCACCTGCTCATTTTAAAAATCTATCTTACTGTGCTTGTAGAAACAACAACATGGTTGCCACACTGTTCCACCACAGCTCAAATGAAACCGCATTACTTAAAACCATACTATACCCCTGCTGGGGCTAGCGATGGGCAACTGGGAGCTTCAGTAGGTAAGCTGTCTGTAGAAGTATACATTGTAACAAGAGCTGACACTTTCTAACGTCAATAAAAGTTAAAAACTACTTTGTAAAATGTAGAACTGAGTAAGAAAACTATGTATTTGTCTTTCTTGTTCGTCCATTAGCTTCAAAATACAAATTATACTATCACAATGAGAGCAACAAAGCAGAGTTCCAAAGAACCATTTTGCAGTAAAATAAACATTACCTCTCAGCACAAAAGAGAAGCCATGTACAGTTCGAACACCTCAGACTCATGTATGCATGTATGTATGTATGTATTCTTGGGTGCCGTAGCCCGCTCTCCGCACAGTACTTCAGTGCAGGATCTGAGCTCTGTGCAGCATGTAGGGAATCTCTGCTTCCATCCTGACCACTGCGAATATACTACTCTTAAACACGGAGAAGAACCTCCAGTGCCTTTGTATTCCTTTACCCAGATTTAAAGCTTAGCTGCATGAGGTGTTAAAAGTGCGCGCTGGCGGGGCTCGGATATACATGTAATTAGCGAGAAGGAAGAGAGTGGCAGGAGAGACGAGGGAAGGCGTGAAAGGGCACAGTCCCCGTGCCCGGCGAGCCTGGAACCCCCGCCACCTAGCGCAGCCTCCTCGGCCGCTGCGTGAAGTTGGCCGGGCATCACCCGCCCCACCGCAGGCCAGGCGCAGGGAAGAGACCTCTTTCTCCTCCTCTTCCTCGGCCTCCTCACGCGTCCTCCTCTTCCTCCAGCCCGCCGCCAGATCTATTCTTCCCCTTCAGCCGCCCCCAGCCTCACGGCGGAAGAAGCTGGGGGGGAGGGGGACGTCTCCATTACCCTCTCCACCCTCCCGCTTCCCAGGGACGGCGACAACCGCTCTTTCCCGCCCTACGCGGGGGGGGAGCCCCGGACCGGCCTGCGGGAACGCTCCCGCACCCCTGGGCTTCCCAGAGCTCCCCCAATTCCCGCAGCCTCCCCGCTGTGAGGAGGGGGCAGGGAAAGCGCCAGGCCCCGGGGCCCCGCCCGCTCCCCGGCCCTGAGGAGGGGAGGCTGCCGGCAGGGGGTTACACACCTCGCTGTTAAAGGCTTTCACAGCCTCCATGTCGCGACGGAGGCGGGAGCCGGGCGGCTTCTTTCCGCTGATGGCGGCCGGGCCGGACTGGGCCGGGCGGGAGCAAGTCTCAGTCCGTGCGTGCGTGCGCTCCTCGCTCAGGGGCCGCCCGGCCTCCTCTCCATGGCGGGTGGCGCAGGGGGCGGGCGCGGGGGGAAGCGGGCCCCGCTCGTTTCCGTCTCCTCCTCGCACCGCTTCCCGCCCGGCGGTGCCGGCGCTCCCTTCCCTCCCTCCTTCCCTCTCTCCCGCGCGGTGCTCCGGGCGGCCGCGCCGGCAGGAGATGGAGGAACAACGCGCGGCGGCTGCGGCGCGGGCACCAATATGGCGGACACGCGGGGGCTCCTCGCAGCGCAGCGCCGGAGCGGCGCAGGCGGCTACAGCGCCCCCTGCCGGGCAGCGTCTGCACAGCCGCCCGCGCCGCTCGGGCGCTGCCGGGATGGCGCCGCGTCCGCCCCGCCCGCTCTCCTCCCTTTCCTCCTCCGACAGGACGGAAAGGAAAGGGTTACGGGAACGCGGTGTTAAACGCAGCTGCGTTTCGTCACCGGGGGGCAACTCCAGGAGTTCTGGGACACCATTTTCACTGTTTCCGGGTCCCCGATTCGTTCCAGCCTCCTCACGCCCGGCCCGCTGCGCGTCCCTCTGCCCGCAGCAAGGCCCGCCGGCGAAGCTGGGAACGGCATGCAGGCTTGAAAAGAGGCAACGGGAAGGAGAATCAGCGAGACGTAGGAGTGCAAAAAAATTCATAATTCGTTAAGACCACAAGCAATCAGTACTATTTATCAAGAAAGGAGAAAACCCAGACAGTCGTTATGCAAATCAGTCACAAGCCCCAGTGGACTTCCTGCAGGAATATTACAACTCAGCAATTCCACACCAAAAAGTCTCCAAACCCATCACCAGGCATATTAAGGCATTTGTTTGACTACCCAGGGCTTATTGCCAGGTTAAGTTTTGGCTAGGGTGCACGTCCCCATTCCCCACCACCATGCCAGAGCAGCAGAGCTCCTGCCTCTCCCTGGAGAACCAACACCTTGCTTAACTGAGAAATCCCCACAGGAGCAGCTCTGTCAAACAGGAGGACTTACTTCTAGGGCATAGATTTTTGTTCCCTCAAACACAAAGCTACCACATGACTCACCTTTGCCAGGAAGAGCCTCAAGGATCTCAGAGGCACTGAAGATGAAAACTTGGATTTGCCTTTAGTTGCTGCTTTTTCCCTCCTTGGTTATGTCCTTTCAACTCTACTGACACAGCTCCCATCTGAACTGCATTTCATTATTTTCCAGTCACAGCTCTAGGTCAGGCTCTGGCTAGACCGTACCTTGATGGTCTCTCAAGTGTTTCTCAGACTGGAGACACTTAGGCTTTTCATAGACAGTGAAAATCCCACTTCAGACCTAAGTCAGGGACTTCAAACTGAAGTGGGCTTTATTCAACAAACAAGGTAACATAAATTAAGATAAGCTCAACATTGGAGGGAGACTTGGAATCCTGCAGCTCCATTCTTACAGAAACAAGAGAGATGACTAAGTCTTTTTATGAAAGGAATTGGAAGTTTCTCCTGTCTTACCCTCCAACAGGCCTACTTAAGGAAAAAGTGCATCTCTAGCAACCACCCTTGTTGCTGTATCAGGCCACCAAGAGGATCAGGGAACAAGAGCAAATATCCTGTTAGGATGAGGGGACTCTGTCTGTTCAGACTGAAAAAAAAAAAAGACGGCCATGGGGTAGGAAGGACACCCAAAATGCCCGCAAAATAAAATTACTGACTTAGGCTCAATGATATTTGACTGTTTTTAAACAACTGAATAAAGTTTTTTGCACACTCCTACACAGCAGGAGGTCAAGAGTTAGTAGTCTTCATTTAGAGCAGGGGAGCAGGGCTCTAACACAACCCGAGAAAAGCCTTTTTGGCTGTGAAGATGGCCAAGCAGTGGAGTAGGTTTTCCTGACAGGCTGTGCAGTCCCTAGCCTTTATGAAGTTCCAGGGGATAAAGACCTGAGTAAACTACTCAGAGCTCACAGCCTGACCCTGCTTTAAGCCAGAGACTGGACTAGACAAACTCCCCAGGTCCCTTCTAATCTCAGCGGTACTGATACTCTATGAGCTGCAGAGTTCAGTGCAACCTGGCAGTCCCTCTTCCCAGCTGATTCAGGAGAAGCACAGTATGCTTACCAGGAGGGACAAGACCTCTGTTTCTCTCTTTTTTTTTCTTTATTTTTTTTTTAATTTGTTTTGGTTTTTGTTTGATTTTTTTCCCTGTGGGAATTAAGGGTAAATAAAATATGAAAAGATTGACTCTGTTCAAACTATTGTGAAAGTTTTACAGGGTACTCATTGTACTACAAGAGTAACTGCTGTAATTATTTATCGTGTACTCCTCTGGAAAGCTTACTGAAGTACTGCAGTTCCAAACAGTCCTCCAGAATCTGGTAACTTCCCTTTAGGTGAAATTGAAGCAAGCCTGGTTTTCCCTAGTAAAACGGATGGAATACCACACTGCAGAAACTTTGTCAAAAAAGTTTTGAGATTGGCTTCAAAGTGATCACATATTCCCAACCAGCTTCCTTTCAGAATTTTTTTTTTCCCTTGGAAGCATAAAAGTTATTCCAATAAAGGAGAAATCAAAGAAGGAGGAGTAGGATTTTCACTCAGCAATGTATCCACAAAGCCTTGACCTCAAAAGCAGAGTGTGAATTTGAAACTAAGTGATTTCCCCTCACACACACACATTTTCAGCCTGCTTTCTGTAGGTCTGTAATAAACATTTAAACAAGTATTTTTACCACCTAATAAAATGTTGAGGTAGCAAAGCCTTTTAACAGCCCTTTTTAATTCCAGCAGTATAAAGGAAAAGAGCAGCACAGTACATTCCTGATCTCAAAAGGAGCCAGCTGTCATCCAAGAATGAGAAATAGGCTACAGAATGAATACTGTAAAACATCTCAGATTATATTTACATGGTCTAATCAAGAAAACATACAAATTATGTAACATCAAAACTGTGTTAGTGCAGAAACACTAATTTATTTTGTGGCAAGGTGGCCTGGGACTGAATACATCTTTAGTCTCCCAATCTTTTTTTTTTTTTTTTTTCCCATAAGAGAAGGTAAAATAGGTAGGCTTGCTTTTTTCCTACTTCAGACAAGTCCAGATATAGACTCAATAAATCAAACAAGTGTCATACTGGCAAATGCCCTTAAGAAACCTGTCATCCGAGTAAGCAGTTCCCTGTTTCCTCTCAGCAAAGGAAACTACATGCAAGTGTCTGGAGGGAGAACTGGTGTTCCAGTTGGCAGAGAACAGAGGAAAATAGATCTGTTATTAGTAACTTGTAGCTTCGGGTAAGAGAGTGTTTCCTTGTACTAACTCCACAATTTTTTTGAATGCCCTGCTACAAGTCATTCTCCACACACCCCACCCATTTCTCTTTAACTTTTCACTGCATTTCCAAGTATTATCTTACAGTTTTTACTGTACTTTAACTCATTTTTCATCTCTGTCCTTCTTCGCTAACTCTACCTCATCTTTCTCTTTCATTTGCATTTTCAGTCCTCCTAACATCTATGACCATTTCAAAAGTTTAAATTGTAACAAAAATCGTATGGAAATAAATTTTCTGTTGAACTTTTCCAGAGAAGCTCATTTTTGAGTTTTAAAAATTTCAGAGGTTGAAAGAACTTTTGAATCATCTCTAACCACATGTTACTCAAGCTAGCCCAATAATTTGGAACTCCAGTTCATTTACTATGCAGTTCCTTCTGGTCAAGCTTGACTGACTCTTGTACTTATCCAAGCATAATGGTGCCAGACTCTCATAGCACACCACCACAGAAACAACCTCAAAACAACATTATTGAAAAAAGCAACTGGAGTTTTAATTTACAAGCCAGCTAATTCTCTCAGAGGCACACTCTATAAATATCTGTTGATTTCAAAGCAAACTGCTTTAATCAGGAAAGGAGAAGAAAGTCTTGGAAATTACCTTCAAGTAATGTTTCTCAGACTTGCCCATAGGAGGTTTGGATAACCTGATGCTATAGCGTGCTGGCAGTACAAGTCAAACCAACCGTGGCATTTCTAATAAGCTTAGCCAGAAAGCATTTACTAATGTTTTCTTATTCTGTGTGCGGTTCTAATTCTGAAGCTTGAACTTCGTGGCATCCTATTTATTGATTGTAGTGTACAATTACAAGGTAGAACAACCATTGTTTCCTACAGCTGCATAGTTACATTTCGTTCTGCTCCTAACAAGACAGTTCTTTTAAAATAAAGGTCAGACAATGGTTTTACAGTAGCAATTATACCATGCTTGCATCATTTTAATGTAACAGCAGAACTTCAAGGATAAAAAGCCCATATTATTTTAGCTTGCAAGTACCATAGAAGACATAAGAAATGTTTAAGAGTAAATTCCAACTACAAACATATCCACTTACTGTTTAAGGGAAGCTGAAATTAAGAAAAATTTTCCCAGCAGATATATCTATAAAAACATATATGTACTGAAATTGTCTTGAAGAATTCAATCCCAGCACCAAAATACTAAAACTTTCTAAAATATACGTAAGTATTTAAAGGAAAATTCAAGGAGGATTCATTAATAAATATCAGACATTACGAACATCAGAAGGCTGTTTATTTGGAGTATTACTGTTTATAGAGGAAGAAGCAAATGCAGGGTCAAAAACCTGAAGTACGAACATTAGAGATGATCAACTGAGAACAATTTTACTTAAGGAAAAAAAAAAGTGTTTACCAGCTGTCTTTTTACATACAGGCTAACAACAAGGGCAGCCCTTCACCAGTGATTTGGATCATTTCTTCTCATACTGTTGCTTTCTCTCTCCTGCCACACAGCTCAAATTCCCAACTTGTAACAATAAGGCTGCAAAAGCAGAGTGATTGCTCCCTTTCTGCTAACTCAGGATAACAAAATGGAGCACAATACGCTAGGAGTAATTTCCATAACTTCTCTTTACTGTCTCTAGCAAATCATGGGAAAAATGAGCAATTTTGGTTCAAGCTTTTTTAATTTGCTTTGAGCTCTAAACTTAGATTTAGACCACCACATTCATTATCTTAAAAATCCGCAAAAGACTTGAAATCAAAATTTTGGCCAATGCTTAAGATCACTCTTTCTATCAAAGATAAAACTGTGCAATACCACAATAAAGACAATAAAATCGGTAGGTAGATGTCCTAGGCACAGGCCTTTGCCACAGGTATATATGGAACTGGACTTATGACTTTAATAGGAGTGACACCAGAAGTCCATGGTGGCACAAACTATACAGAAAGTCTGTTTTCTTTCTAAAAATATGCTTGCGACTTCGAAAAGAACAGCTCAGTCAATGAAAGCTTTGCATTGGAAATGTTAAACGGGAACAAGCAGAACAGAGATAACTGCACATACACACACAAGGTATGGGCCAGAACAAAAGCCCAAGGAATTTTAAATGGCCACTACCTTACCTAGGGTGTTAAAGAAAACCCCAGCAGAAAAAAAAATAATCATTAGCTACTTTCAACTGTTGCAGGAAAAACTTACTTAGCTATACTTTCTGTATACTTGTATATTCCTACTTCAATGTGTTTACTGAAACTAGATAGTATAATGACAGTATTTGCTATTTACATTATTAACTCTATTTTGTAATAGTATATATCCCTGCCATGGCAGTTAGCTTTTTCTATGAACCATTAGACTTCTCTCTGGCTGACCTAGAAAAAAAAACACTCAATTCAATTATAGTGTATACAGTTAGAATAAAACAAGTTAAAAAAAGTCATCTCTTGAGTGTAATGCTCAAATTCTACAAGAGGAAACATTGTCCTTCTTGAGTGTTATTAGGCAACACTACCTGTATGCTTCAAGCTAGGAATGAGCACATGCTCACTAGTTTAAATAAGCCATTAGTTAGACCATCTTCAGGACTTTTTGATGAGAACTGAATAAAAGGAATGGTGGCAAAACCATTTCTTCCTCCTCCAAGAATGAGACTTACATTGTCTTGGTGAGCCTACACAGATAAACATTTAATAAATAAAATTGCACCAAAGTTATTAAAAGACAACACAATCACAGGGTATGAAAGTCAACCATGTGTTTCCCTCTATTGAAAGCATAGGCAGAAGAGATTAGGCTCAATGTGCAGTGTAACAGATGACAGTGTGGCACACATGGAGCTTGGCAGGAAGAAATACTGACAGCCCCTGTGTGGGCAGAATCCTTTGTCCACTAAAGTCCAGTGGTTAATAACACCTCTTAATCCTTCACCTGTCCAAAAGGTTCAGACATCCACACTCCTAATTCTTTGTTATTTCTTAGCCTATAACTAGCACAAGACAGTAACTATCAAAAATTATTTGTGAACTCCAGCCAGGGAGGGAAATGCTCAGCACCTTTGTATACTTACCACTTTTGAAGCTACAGTTTCCTCAAGACTGTGCTTGCCTGATCAGAAACTGTACAGAAATCACTTATCTTATTAACCCTGACAACAACCTGCTTGTGAGCATTAAACCCAAGAATGCATAAAATAATATTTGGAATGGCACACAGGTTGCTGGTGACTGAGCTAATGGAATTGCTGGGGATAGACAGCAAAATGTTCATTATTGCATCTATAGGAACACTGGTATGGACTTCTCAATACAGTCCAAATGCCTCTGTTTGCTTTAGCTTTGCTGCAGTACAACTTGTAATCCACCTAGCCTCTTTAAGTAAATGCCTTTACTAATAAGATACCCATTGCCATGCTTGATATCCCTATGAACATCCTTCAACATCCAGGCTTCTAACTTAGATTTCTTAAGGGCATTTATAGCCAAAATATAAGATAATAAGAGGTATATGGCCTATATAGCCTTTAAATTCCATATAGAACTATGATATACAGGTGAAATATTAATGCAACAAAGATGGAAACACTAAAACTTTATATGCATTTATTACAAGACTCTCAGTGTAATAAAATATTAATATTTTTATTTACCAAGCAGTAACAAGTAGCTCTTATGTTGGTCAGAAGTTAAGGGATGAGGTATTCCAAACTCTTTATCAGCTTTCATAAGACTTTGTGGCTGTAAGATCTGAATTGTTGATTCTTAGAGGAAATTGTCTTGTCTGGCTGAAATCATCCTATCCAGTCTGGTGTGTTTTACGGTGGTCACTGTCTTTAACAGCCAGTGTTAAGAAATTAACTGCTATACTGTGTCTTAGCTGAAGCACTGTTTCACTTAGGTGATAGTACCACTACAAGAATGTGAACCTCCAAGAACATTTGGTGTCAGAGCTGCTCGTGATGTGAATGCATTAGTCAAAGATTTGCTCCCATTAATTCCAAATAACTCAAAAGTTGCTAAATGAGGCATTCAGAAGCACGGTAGGGCACAGCAGAGAGACAAGCTCTGGATGTATTTGTGGAGCTTTTCAATTCAACAGCAAAGTGATATTAACGATACTGCTTTAAAAGCACACCTCCCCAAAAATCCTCCCAGAACAAAATGTAAATACTAAAGCTTATCTCTCCAGACTAGAGCTCAGCTGCTGTTATGAGCCAGATGAGACTTCTTAGTCTCATGTTTACCTAGCAAAATTCACAGATCAAGATTATATCATTTAAAACCACTTACACAACCCAAAAACATGGTATGTGCTCAGCTGGCCAGAAAACTTTGACCAAACTGAGTACTGAGCTTCATATGCATCTATTCAAGTGCAATTAAATAAAAAAGAATCTAACCTGCACAACACCTGCACTCTGCAAAAATACCACTCTCTTGAATATACAATATAAAACCACTGTGAGAATGGTACAGAGAGAAGTCAAATGCAAGAAGTAGACAAACAGCATAAAAAAAACCTAAAAAAACCTTAATGTATTAACTCTTTCCTAAATTTAAAAGTTTTCAAATGCAATCTTGTCTTAGTTTAACTGTGTTAAAATCCACATAGAAAGACGAGCTAGGGATTTGTTCTTGTGTACTTCAAATAGAAAATACAGAGAAAGTTGCTTCTGATGAAAGCTTCCCCTGAGCCACAGTTTTTTTGGCATGTTAGCAGTGTTCATTGAATGCTTTACAACCACATCCCCAAAGAGAAAGGCTCCTGACTTTTTGGGTACACAGCCTGCAGTCTCTTCTCAGCTTTGGATGGTAAAGAAGCATGAAACAAACTTTTGTTCAAAAGCCTCACGAAGGAGAAACAATTCTATGGAGCTTGATAAAAGCGTCTGAGCCATCAGGAACAGATACCTCGCCTCGAACCCTGGTCTCGGTCACTCAGCCGCCGAGCGACAGCCGAGTAACGCTGGGGGCAGCTCGAAAAGGGGAAAAGACGGTGGCGAAAGGTGTTATTGTGTTTTCTCTCTGCACTTACGGTCCTGAAGGTTTTTTTCCTGCCCTTGCTGCCCCAAAGCAGGAAAGAAAAGCCTGTGAGGCATTTTCCCGCGCCTTCCCCGGCCGGAGCACACCCCGGGCCCGCCGCCCCTCAAGGCCGCACGCCCGGCACCGCCGCTCCCGCGCCGCAACAGCGCCACCTGGCGGACCGGAAAAGGAAAGTGCCTTCCCTGGGGCGGCCTGGGCCGTCTTCATAGCTTTTTTTGTTTGTTTGTTTTGTTTTTGAGAGCAATACGGTTCCCTTGTCTGTCCTCGGCATTCCTTGTTCCCTTTCACGCGTGCCACTGAGGGCAGTTTGGCCCCAATCAGGAGCCAGCAGCTCCCCGCGGCGCTTGCTCCGAGTGCTTGCAATACAATTCTGGAAGCAGGTGAGTCCCACCTGCTCGCCCATAGGTGCTGACCATCCTCCACTCTCGGCTCGCCCAAAAATCAACGCGTCCTCCCCAAAAGCATGGCTTCAACAACACACCTGAAAGAAGGTGGCTGGTTCATTAGTCAATCTTTTTATCTCCCTCTACCATTTCCCACTGGTGGAAGTGATTAAAAAACAAACAAAGAACCCCCCACTATTCTGCTAGCAATCTATATTAATAAAAGATTGCCTTTTCTTGCATGCTGCTATGCTAATTATATACACCACATCAAAACCAAAGCCAGATTATTAGCATGTGATTTGCACTTCAGCTACAGTTTTTGCTGATTTTTATTCAGTTTAAGTACTCACCCCCAGTGTGCTTCGCATACTGAGGGACCATAACTTGTGAACTCAGCTTTTGCCCATCAATCGCCATGTTCGTAGAGAGCGCTGCTGAAATAAATGCAAATGCATTTATAAGTGTGCATTATAAAAGGTGCATCACCTTTTCCAGATATATCCTGCACTATCTCCTCCTAGTCATTAATGGAAAAATGATACAAAGTTTAAGTAGCTATGAAATGGGAGCCTAGCAGTTTATTAATGCCTTTATAAACTCACTATTTTTTTTTAACTTATGCCTCAGTTTCCTCTTTTTAAATTTTTGTTGCATTCAGAATAAATACAGTTCAGTCACAAGCTACCTAAAGCCTAGGAAAGTTACTGTCTTTTACATAACAATTAGAGATGGGACACCAGTCTTAATTTGGCACTGGTGAATTTTCAGACTTCTTTATACAACTCTAAACCCCCTGATTTAGAATCAGATGCAGCTGTATCTGTAATACAATATAACCAGGCTGAGGCTATATGTGAATGAAGTTCATTATAACCATAGGCATAAAGTCTGTCTGTATTTGCATAATAGGCCTGACAATCCTGTAACTAAAACACTAATTCTAATAAAGGGAACACTGGCACTAGTAATTTCTGCCTGGTGGGTTCTCTTCAAAGTGTGGCAAATTATCTAAGTACTAAAAAAAAAGAAGCAAAACTCAAAATCTCTCTACGTTCAATACCCAACAACTTGTAGTTAATGCTAGAAAACTGGCAACAATAGTTAAAATAAAAGGAGAAGTTTTAGTAACAAATGCTGTGGCAGGCAATAATAAAAAGGAAACAAGCCTATGCTACTGTACAAAAATACTCCCAAAATAATTGAGTTTACACTTACATGTTCATGAACTAGCAAAAAGGTAATATATGTCATTTGGATCTTTTAAGCATGCTGAATAACTAACTGTAAGTGATAATTACTATATTATTTATAATAACATAATATATATATTATACATATAACACAATATATTATTCCTACATTCATAGTGGAATCAACTTTTGAAGGGGAGAAAAAAGAAATTGGTATGTCCCTAACTTAACATGCTATTCTTATACTAGAATTCTCTCTGAAAAAAATCAAAACACAACAAATAAAGCATTTAATAAAAAATTTGGTCCTAATAAGTCAGTACAGTAATTCTTCTCAAATCTAACATCAAATTTTCTGCCTTAGTTGGTGGATCTGAAAATCCTCTGAAGTTTTACAGAAAGGAACAGTGTGGCATCCAATTATAGGATCAGACTGCAAGACTGTAACTGATGTTGACAATTCCCTGGGATTTCTCTTCAAATTTATTTGAAAAAAGGATTGGCTAGACTTGGAACACAAGGATTCAGTCATGGGCAGAGCTAAATTTCATGCTTCTGTTGCTAATAAGAATAAAAGAAGCAACAACTGTTCCTCTAATAAGGAAGGTACAATAAATGCTATTGTGCACGGCTCTTTTATCACAAGTCAGATGTAGTCCTTAAAACTTTGGTAAGTTTCCAGTGCCATCCTTCGTACAGAGTTACCTACCAAGAAATTAGTATTGAATTTTCATCTGCTACGACTTATTACATATTGTTCTTTCTCTAATACCTGCACAATGTATGAGATTTGAGGAGAAAAGTGGAAAGAAGAAAATGTTACAGGAGAAAAACAACTTCAGAAAGCAGGTTAACACTAATTAGTCTGCAGTTAAATACAAACCAAACCTGTTTAAGAAATCATTATATTTAGATCACAAATTCTGCATTATTTCTGTCCAGAGACCACTCCTATGTAAGCTTTACTGCACCAAGTAAAGGAATAAAAATAGCTTGCATGAATTTTGCACTTATTAACATGGCTAAATCCCATTATCTTGAAAGAATGGTGCCTGGTTTTTTAAGCTATCATTACTAGTAATACACTTCCTCTCCAAAAACATGACTCTCAAAACCATAAAGTAGTACCTTACTTTTCGAGGTTAGCTAAAGTCCTAAATTCATTTTGAACTATATTGTTAATGCTAGATTTTGTGGAAAAAAATACTATATCAGTTTTTCCAAGGTGGCATATAAAATAATTACATGGGGAAAAAAATAAGATGGATTTAATCTGTTCATATCTAAGGAACATAAAGAAGAGCTCCTCCTCCTGAGCAAAATGCCTGACAAAATTAAGGTACAGCATAAGTACTGCTTTAAGAATAAAAGTGTTGTTGTTTTACCAAAAGCTACACCCAAGATGTAAAGAACAGTGGATGATAGGACAATGACTGTTTTTGCTAGGTGTCTATTCTTGTTCCTATTCTCTTATTGGGCAGTTCCCCAAAAAGGCTGAGTGCTTACCTGAAAAGCCTCTCCTAGAATAGGTAAGAGAATTAATGCCCAATACTAGCAGATTTAGACCACTGTGCAAGGAGTGGAACTTAGCCTAGCACACAGAATTTCCCTGTGCTGAAACACATCAGTATTTATCATGAAGTATGGGAAACTGGGGAGGGTGCACTGGCTCATTCAAACAGAGGAACTGTAGAACCCTGGCTCTAGAGAGGTAGACACCAGAAAAATTGCAACACAGCTATATAATCATAAGTAAAGTTCACACAAAAAAAAGAAAAAAAGAGTAGCAAAACTTTTCCAGAACTACCTTTGTATCTGAAAGCTTTAATAAGAGCCTTTTCCCTCTATCTTTCTAAGCACATCTTCAGGTACATCTTTCTTCATCCCATCTATCACAGTAGTACAAAGGCTTCCTCAGTAGAAGACAGAATAAGTGAAAGTGAGTCAGAGCTTCCTTCGGCACAAGAAACAAGAAGGAAGCTTACACTCTGCCTAAGTTCCCATGAGAAAAAAATAAAACATCTTTTTCTACTCTGCATAATTAATGTGCACAGCAGTACCTATGGAAGACAAATACTTGTTTCCTGCTACTTCTTAGAAGAGAACAAGGAAAAAAAATCCACTTAACTCACTACCTTAACACCCAGAGCAGATGCAGCACTTTTCTTCCTTCAGACGAGTTACTAACAACAACTGCTTTTCTGAAAACACCTGAAATGCTGTAATCACTTCAGTGATGCCAGTAAGACACTTCCTTGACCAATAAGCATAGGCAGACTTAACTCAGGAAAAATAATTTCATCCTGATTATTTATCCCAGCTTTGGAAAGTACTACTGAACCACAAGTAAGCATATTTTAGCATACTAGTTTATAACTCTGCATATTAAATGCTTCTTGACCTTAGTGTGGCAGACCCTAAGCCACAGCTCCTGGACACTAGCTTGGCACAAGGTTCATCTTTTCCTGCCATGGAGTTGCAACCACTAGAAGAGAGAAAAGAGCAAAATTAAGTTGCTTTTCCATTTCAGTTCCCCTTGATTTCTTGAGTCAGTGCACTTACATTGGATAGAAAACTAGTTAAGGCAATTACAAATTCTGTAACAGCAAAAGAGCTTATAATACAAGTATCAATGCTTTAAAAGGTCTTTAAAATTTAAACACTTAAAACTACCAGCATATTCAGATGAGAATGTTACAGTAATTAAAATAGCAGCTCTTTTTTTTCATTGCAATCAAAATATATATTGAGCATTTTACAGCTTAATTGCATTTATTATAGAGGGAACAAAACAGTAGATTAAATACATAAACCACCTTCTTTTCCTGCTTGAATTGTCTTCTAGGTGGTAATGTGAAAAAAAAAACCCACCTTAAATAGCTAATTTAATCTTCTTGATGAGAATAAGATACAGGTGACAGAAACCTACTTAGGGTAGCTTATTGAGAAGGGGTGGTGTACTTATTTCAAGGGGTAAGTTATTAAGAAAGGTTTTGTTACCTCGGGTGGTTAGAGGGGTTTGTTGTATGTGGGTGGGCTGATTTGTTTGTTTGTATCTTTTCTCTTTCCCTAAAAATCAAAATCCTGAAGTTTTCAGCTAAGATTTTTTGATATGTATGCTCCTGTTAATAAAAGATATAGCTTGTCTACTTGTACTTGAAAGGTGTTATTAGTTTAGGGGCAGAGGAAAACACTGTGGCTGTACTGAAGATTATGTTAGTTTGCAAGCCTTGTACAGATGGAAAAGATGGTAATGCTTGCAGCATACCGTTGCAGTATTATTGTAATCTTCTATGCTGTGCTGCTGTGTAGGCTTCTTGCTTGTCACTGATCAAGGTACATGCTTTGTCTCAAAGCCTCACACAAACAAATGAAGTGGCTTACAAACATTGAGCATGTTAGAAAAATGAACGAGGAGAGGGCAGTGCTAAGATTGTCTAGAGAAATAATTTGTATTCAAGATAGAAAAAGGAAAAAAACCCTTGTGATATTTAGTGAGCAATCTCTTGTATAGTTTAATTAGTATGTGGCTTGTGTGACAAGTAAAAAACATTCTGATCAGTACTTTCAGTTTAGATTCTTATAAGAACTTTATATAGTAGAGTAGGCTTCTAACATAGGGTTCAGGGTTTTCTTAGTAGCTTGCAATGCCCAAGCTGTCTATGTGCTCTGTGTACTTGTCACTGTGTTCTGTCATCTCTAAAAGCCAAGATGGGGCTGTCTGGAGTTGTACCTAATGAAACTTTAAGCCCTGATGTTTATAGTAACCTGTAAGTTAAGAGGAATAAAAATTACCTGAGAAAAAAAATATTTCTCCCTGATATAAAATAGAGCATTTCACGTGGAATTGTTGACCTATTTTCAAAGGTAGCGTTATTTTTGACCTAACTGAATAACATTGAATACCTGTGAGATAATACTTCCTGGAGTCTTCAGTTGTTTTGTCTTTTTTCTTTGACATCTCCATGAAAAGAGTGAAATGTGACGTAGAAAGTTATTAATATTTCTGTAGCGGTATCTAGCTCATTACAACATAGGAGAAGTCAAGGGATACTAGCTTAATTCAAGCAAAACTTGCTATCAGTTAAAATACAGTTATAGTTCAGTTATCAAGTGTAATCTTATTTTAAAAGGAAGCTATATATAGTCCTTGTTTCAGTTACCTCATTTTGGAACAGAGCTGCAGCTATACTATGAATTACATGGGCACACTCCGTGTAGAGTTTGAGCTTTGTATATAGTGACTTGCAAAACCAGTGTTACTCCCTTTTCACTGCAGGTTTTTTATAGACAAGTTTGTCGCCTTAAGAGCTGGTTTCTTTTTCTTATGGAGAGTAAGCTGTCGCCAAGAGTCATACTCAGAGTAGTAGGAGTTGAAAACTTAGTTACAAATTTGCACTTTTCTTTTGTTGTGTAACTGCCTCTCGCAGGGGTCAGGCTGCCCCCATGACAGAGTTGGGTGCAGGTGCCAGACCTCTGGTGTCATAAGCTTCAGGCTGCCCTGGGGTAGCAACCAGTGCTCAGATAAGAGGCAGAGGTAGCTGCTTGAGTTATTTAGCCCTCAATAGCTGAGTCTTTTTGCCAAAGTCCAGCTGTCAGTGGAAACTATGTAATGCCTGCCTGATTTTTTTCTATAACCCTTAAGCCAGAGCACCTCCCCATCTCTTTTTCTGCTTATGCTATTGAGGGTCAATTAAGGCCGTTTACACAGAACAGAATGAGGTTTCAGAATGGCGTTTCAGTCTTGGTTACCTGGAAATCATCCAATGACCCCAAAGACACTTTACTCTTTTACTCAATTTACTCTTGTAAATTCAGTCCTCTTATTCTCAGTAACACTTGTGTGTATCCATTCTCTTAAAGGGCTTGCATGTAACTTGTATTCTGTTCCTTTAAAATAAAACCAAGAAAAGCCTGCTGAATAATGCTTATCTGATTGAGAAAAATGAGAGAACAGAACAAATCTTGAAGGGCACACTGTAAAAATCTGTTATAGGCCCCAATAGCGGTACATGGGTGTGCTCTGGTTTGCTTTCCCCCCTCCAACTCTGTGAGTAGATAACCTTTATTTTGATACAATGTTACTGTGTTAGATGTGAAAAGGTCCCTTGACATCACATGGCTAATTGGGGCTCCTCAGTGAATAGGATCTGGCCTTCTAGCTGTGTTCTGAATGCACTATTGACTTGCTGACAGGAAGCCCTGTAGGGACAACAAAGGAAGAAATGATTCAGCAAATACCGGAAAGCCTCCCTTGATTTCACATCTGCTGGTCCATCTATTTCCATGCTGGTGGAACTGCCTTCACATGAGTGCAAAGTCTCTCATTGTTTGGCACTTGTTTCCTGTCTTTTTTCTTCTTTCTTTCTTTCTTTTTACTTTAAAATGTTGCATTTTCCACAGGCAGTATCAGAACCAAAATAAAACAGCTGCTAGTGTGATAGAGTGTCAAGAAGTATTAACTACTGCTGTTTGTAGCAGAAAATGGATATGTGAAGACAAAGTGCTGCATTATGAATGACAGAGTGATTTTGAAAATTAACTGAAGAAAGTCCAAGGGATTAGGTTTTTGTCTTACTGAACTGTGGTGGGCCATTTTGTTTCTAGTGTGACTAGACTACAACCCTTTAATAGAAAAATCCTAAATCCTGCTTTAGATAAGTTGGTTTTGGTTTCTTACTGTAACAGAAACAGCATTCACAGTTTAAAATGCTTTTGCTTTGTAATACAGAATGCAATGTGCCTAACCAGCTAAGAAAATATTAAGAGATTATTTTACTTTAAAAATAAAGCAATACAGCTAGTTTTTCTGTTGACTCATGTTCCTTGTGAGGTTACAGTATATACCAGCATATTTAGCTTGACTCAGAAAATTCTTTCGCTGTGTTTGGGCAATACATAAACCGGACATTTTTTTACTTATTTGGATAAAATTAAAACATCAGATATTCTTGTCCAGATATTGGAATACAGTCTAAATTAATAAGTACATTAGGAAGTGCATAAATAGTAACAGTGGTCTAACCTCAATATATTTATTTTAAAATGTATCACTCACCCTAAGTGTTACATGGTTGTTTTAATGCATTTCATGATATAGGAACCTCCAAATTACTATAGGATATCAAAGAAGTTTTCTGTATACTTTGTCATTTAATCTTCTAATTAAAGAAGCAAGTCTGAGGGATCCCTGAAGTTGTTCCTTGCCCTAATTAAATCAGAGGGAAAGTACAATTTGCTCTGTCTGCTCACAGAGAACACTGTCTTCTTCCTGAAGCTGCTTATCTTTTCCACACTGTGACTTGGCTAACTCCTTGCACTGCTCCTTCTCTTCCAGCTCTTCTATTTTTTCCAGGTGTCTGGGTTTTCCATGATGCTGTATTACCGCATGGTTTCTGAGGTTTTTGTCTTTGTAATTTAGGCCTCTGGATTAGTTTCCTTTCTGTGAGGGGATGTAGGAGAGGTAAGGATTGTTTGCTGAGTTATCCTTAAGATGTAGTGTAAGGTCTTTCTGAAGGCGCAGGGAAAATCCTGGCAGACTATGTCCTTTTGCAGAGCTGGTAGGGATGCAGTTTTGTGTTGGAGGCACTGAAGTACAGCCAAGACATGGCACATTTCTGGTTAATCCTGTCTGGGGAGAACATAAAATTATTGTATTCAAAATAACAAAAGCGAGTCCTAGCTTTAGGTCATATCTTTGGAAAATGCTTTTAATTACTTACCACTGCAGGATTCTGCACAGTAGGATGGAGGTGACCTGGGGAAGGGCGGAAGGCAAAACACTTTCCTCCATTGCCTGAACAAGATGGCAATCTCTGTAAATATTGCCAGGGTCAATATGAAATAGTGTTAAACTGGTGTTAATCTACAAATGATGCCAGAGCCCATATACTCACTCCAAGGCATCAGTGTCACATCCAGTTAGGATCCTTATTGTGACTTTTCTGGAGGGTGCCTATGGACCCAGAAGGCAGGAGGCATTTCTGGTGTGCTTTTGCTATTCCCGACAGAACTCTTACAGTTGTTTGTTGGGAAATGTTTTAAGAGTTTTAAAATTCTCACAAGAGTTTTATGGAGGAAAACGTGACTCAGGGACAAAATCCCCAAGCTAAAGGGAGTGTCAAGCTTTAATTATGACTTTCTTGCTGTGTATACAAGGCCAGTCTATATCTTATGGAAAGTTTGGAATAAAAATAATCATAAAATCTTAGAAGAAGTGTAACAGAGGAAGGAGGGAAGAGGTAGAGAGCGTATATTTACAGAGCAAGATGTTCCTTCTTGATATGTAATTCAGCTGTGAAAATGAAATGGGAATGTAAAGCACCATCTTTATCATGTAAGAACCTTAATTTGTCACAGGTATGAGAATTCTTTGAATTATCACTGTTTCTTCATCACACCTAGCACTACCCTCATGGATTAATTGCTGTACTGTTTGTCCCATGTGCTGATACCTACAACCAAAAAAAGGACAGAATGCAAAACTTCATTGTGTGTGTGCAAAGGTGCTTTTGTGTGTAACAAGTGTAAATATTACTTGTACAGGGGAGTGTATATGTATATATATTAGAAATATGTATTGTTGTAGATATATTCATAGAACGCACAGCGTTCCGTGATGTAGCTATATCTCTGTAGATATGTTTATGGAATATATCTCGATCTGTGAACGTATAGCTCTCTCTATATCCTTACCTGCAGTTTTGCTCCCAGAAAAGACCATGTACGGTCTAGGAGCCGCCTTTGGCCGGGGCTGAGCGCAGGCGGGCGCCCGGCGCTGGGGGGCAGCGCTGGCCCGCGGCTGCCCCGCTGGAGCCTCCCGTGCTGGAAAAACTCGTGGATTTGGAGCTCTGACAGCCCGCCGAGGGGCTCCCTGTGTTTGCAGGGCAGGCAAACGCAGCTCTGGACAGACGCCCTGCATGCTTCACTCTCTTTTTTATTTTAAATGAGTAATCCTGTTTTCCGTGTGCATCCCTCGTGCACTCTAACTTGTTGGTAGAGCAGGGGGAGCTTGTAAGCTCTGGAGCGGGCTATGAGCAGTTCTGTGCCAAACTGGCTTCACAGCCCATTTTTGCAGTTATGTCTCTGCCCGGAGACGATGAGGCCCGTGGAATCACAGCAGTCCAGTCCTGCAGGCGCCCTAGAAGGCCTGGAGTGCATGGATTGCACATACAGAAAAGGAAAAGTCAGGGGATCAGTCTGGCTGTTCCAGGCAGTAAAAGCATTGTCTGTGTCCAGTTGTTTATAGGAAATGTCATTCCTATATGTCTATAGGAATACAGTGATTAGTTTTGTGCTTCTGTGTGCTTCACTTTTACATGTATAGCAGCCCAGTGAACACTGAAAAGATCCACTACCTTCTGCTGAATTTGAAAAGCAATCTATTACAGGAAGCTGCACATTATGCTCTCATGGAAACATTTTTTTTTTCTCTCAGACTGCTATTTTTTTCCATTAATTCTAAGTGAAACTTATAGCTCTTCTCTGACTATGTGAAGTATTAGCCAATGTGACAGAAGATGCATCCCATATAAAGGAAATTCTTGACCACCAGTGAAATGAAAGGCCATTCTAAAAAAAGCTAAATATTTAGTGAATGCTGCTCCTAACATGAACCTTTTAGCTGTCCTGGGACAAGAGGACAGCAAGAAGCAGTAAATGTGTTCCATAAAACTGTGTATGTATCCAGCTTTTTTCCCGTCACTGAGGAGGCTCAAATTCTTCAAGAAACACCATATTACTTTTTTTTTCGTTACCTCTATCAATGAATGTCTTCATTGATGACTTTGGTTTGTATCACTGAGAAATTATAATTTTTTCTTATCTGCTGTCTTGGTGCTCTCTTTCTCTAGAGTGCCCCATGGAATTAGATTCCTTGAGCCTCTATTCGCTAACAAAGCATGGTGATTGCTTAGGGACTTCATTTTTCTGTGTAAAGATTGCTCACAGTGCTGAGATTGCTGTGATCAAGCCATTTTTGTGTGGATTTCTTACACTGTGATAAATAACATATCTCACTCTGAGTTTTTAAATGGAGCTCTTATTCCCAAGTGGGAAAATGATGCTGTGAATGAAGTGCATTTACTCATTTTATTTGCTGATGGGAGAGGTATATAGTCCTTGTTTATTTTTAGGGCATTAAAACCGCAAAACCAAGTGGTGAGAGTTTCTTTTGGTTTAGCAATGATGATAATATCTGGTTCCGATATCATGCTGTTGGATAATATTATTTCCATTTCATATGTGGGGATCTGAGCACAGCAAAGTAAAATGAATTCCTGGAAAGCACCCAAGAAGCACATGGCAGAAGTTGGAAAACAATCAAATATTCTTCGTACTAGTCATCTGCTTTGTGCACAATGCTTCTCCTTCACTAAAACTGGAAGGATTTTCTTGGGAATGAGGAGGTCAAGCACTGTATGAGAGGCATTTAGAATCTAATGTAACTCCAACTAGTTGAAAAAAAAAGGGCAATAATTGCACTTTTTGAAATGTAATTAACTTAAATATTGTGCCAAAGATAATTCTATGTAATGGAGGAAAAGAGGGACTTGGAGATGGGAAGTTAAAGGAAAGGAAGGAAGAAATATCAGTAAAAATGTGAAACTGCTGTTACTGTATTGGTGTAACTAACCTGTTCTATGGTTTTGTAGGCTTAACACAACTAACCTGTCAAGGCTTCCTTGGCCTATTGAAAGAACACAAAGTTCAGATTAAAATACATTGTCAGTGTTCTTTACTTCCATAGTACACAGGAAGATGGCCTGTCCTATGCCTCCCTGCTGCAGGTGGTCCCTCAGCCACAGTGTGTTCTGTTCTGTGACAGACCCTATTTACAGGACAGGTGCTACAAAGCACATGCTTATCAGCCATGACTGAACAGCGCTTTTGATCCTGGCCAGTCACATTTTTCCTTTGAACCTACAAGCCCTGGAAACTGCCCTGTGATGCTGAAACTGCTTCATATAAAACGTCAAACCTCCCACTTAGGCCATCAGAAAACAGACTTGCTCTGTCAGACTGGAAATAAAAATCTCTCTTCTTCCATCATCATCCTCTGATCTTGTGCCAGTAGGTCACATCAAGGGTGGTTATCATTATGGTGCTGATGCATCCCACTTTTCTTGTCCTCCTTCCCTTGTGACTCAGTGTTGTATCCTCCAGGACCACTAGCCTTTTTTGTAGCCCAGCAACAGTATTTCAAGGGTGCCAGGATTTCTTATGACACTTCATGTTAGCTTAGGCCAGGCTAATCTGCCTTTTTGTGCATCATGAGGTGCTTACTCTGAGCATCCTGGAATTGCCATACTGTTGCAGGAGTAGACAGCTAGCTTTCCTCAAATGGAATTTCTACCTGTCTGTGAGTTGATATTTCTGGTATGGGCACGCTAACCAAGATTATTAGAGTCTGCAAAGGATTCCTATTATGGTTTGACCTTAATTCTTTTGGGAAAGAAGTGAATGCATCTCCAAAGAAGTACTTGCTTGAAGGCAGCAAAGCTTCAAGATTACTCCAGGACTACTAAAAAATATTTGTCCTTCCACCTCATGATCCTTCAGAAAGTGAAAGAAATATGCCAGTCCTGGTGGGATTTAACAGTCAACTGGTTAAAATTGAAACCTTGAATAACACACGATGCCTATTTAATGAGAGAGTATGTAAAAGAGAAATTGAAATTTTGTTTCCTTCTCATTGTTGTGATTAAAGTTGGGATGTATTATTTGTTGTATTAGAGGTCTCCATTCCTTTCCTGCAATGGGTCATGTCATTAAGAAGACTTTGGTAAGTGGAAACTCTCTACAATTCCAGGATATTACAAGATGATGCCCAAAGAGGTGCATGAGACACTGAAGGCAAGAAGAAGCCACTTCTAAAACTATTTCCTTTTGAAACAGGTCTTGTCTATGCTGTTATGGCCCATGTGCAACGCTGGCAAGACTAAATACAAATATTTTTCAAATGGACTCAGGCTGGGACACAGCTGCGCTCAGGCAACCAGGAAGTGTGCTGGTTAATACTGGTGCACCTTAGTGACAGGGAATGGAAGAGAAAGGCTGCCCTGTGGTCTTATATGCTGGAAAAACATGGTAATACATGGTTTGTGAGTTACTAAATGGGAAGGTATGTGCTGCTTTTCCCAGAAAATTGAGCTAGAGATCTATTGTAGTTAATTCTGGTGATCACATGAATTTGCTGGTTTCTTTGCAGTACATTATTATTTAAGAATAATTAAAAAAAAAAAAAAAAAAGATGGCTGTTCTGGTAATTTTAGAAATAATTTGGTTTTTTACAATTTCAGTGTTATTTTTCCTATAAGCCTTTATTTTGATTGTAAAAATGTAGTTGGAAAATAGTGTTAGTCCCTTTGGTTTTTCAATGTTTCAAGCATTATTTGGCTCTAATAAAATCCTATAATTTATATATTTTTTGAGCAACCACTGCTGCATAGGGAAAAAAGAAGTCTCAATTTCTTAAAGACACAGTTAAGGGAGGTGTGTGAAAGTTTGACAGATGACCTGTCTGATAGCAGCTTGAATAGGAATTTTTGAAGGTATAAAACTAGTGCCAATGTAAGCATTCTTGGTTTTAGTTAGTCAGTGTACATGCAAAATGCTTAAAACCTTAGTCTTACTGTTGGAAACAGAGTTTTTAACTTTAGAAGGAAGGTTTAAAATGAGGCTTGATGAAGGAAGAGAAACTGAGGTCTAGAGGTGAGAGAGAACACAGCAAAGCAAGGGGTGGGAGCAGGGGGGTGAGGGGAGGGAAGTTGTGCCTGGCAGAAGACTGAGGAAGACTTTGATGTTGCTGCTCAGAGGGGCAGGGTGCTTAGAGGCTTATTTTGTGTGTAGGTGCACTGACACACTGAGCACTGAGCCTGGGTGACACAGAAAGGCTGGAGGTCTAAATGCAGCCAGGGGGATGTGTGTGGACACATTGTGCAGTGTCATAGGAGTGCTCTCATGCCTCTTTCAAAACAGATTTTTGAGCTGTTTAAGCATGTCCAGGACTTATGGCTGGGTTGGGTTTGTCTACAGAGGATGTTTAGCATTGTTTAAAGCCTTTTCTCTCTGTCTCAGCTTCTAGTACAGCACTGATTCAGGCCAAAGAATCTACTGGATTTCGTCCAGATTTCCCCTGTTCTTAGGGCTGTATTTACTAGGGTTCAAATAACAACGAAATGTGAGCTGATTTTGTCAATCTGGCTTTTCTTTAGGTCTCAGACCTCTTTGTCTGCTTCTACTGCTATAATAAAGAGCCTTTTCCAAAAGTGGTGCAACCACAGATCTGGCAAGCCAGGATGCTGCTAAAATCAGTGCATGTAGGAATTAGATCTCAGAATGGCAAAACTGCTGGCTCCTGGTCTGTGCTAAAGAGCCAGCAGTGGAGAGCTGTGGTATTCCTGCATTGATATCAATCACTCTGGTTGGTGGTTTACAAAAAGGTCTGGGGCTCAGATCTTTTCATCCAGAATCTTCCCCGGAGCAGCTGTTACCTTTGGTGAGCCAGAAGCACAGCCTAAATACCTTCTGGCCCCCTGCTCTGGGCTAGCTTGTCCAGAGAGCAGCCAGAGTAGCAACTCCAGTCCCAGCTCAAGGAAGGCTTCTTCCAAACAGCACCAAGAAGCACAGCTCATTTGGAGGAGAGAAAAAACAACTTTCTTGGTACTCAGGTACCATCTCTGATCAACCAGTTAAGGTGTATTTGGTGGTGCTTCAACTTCTCCTGCCTACTAATGACCAAGTCCCAGGTCAACTCTGGGGCAACCCTGGAGAAGTGTTACAGAGCTCAGTCTCCTTATGCCCCAAGCAGCTGCTGAGATCGGTGGGATGTGTACATGTGATGGTGTGTGAAGGCAGTGACCAATTGCCTGTAAGAAGAGGTGAAGAAAGTTAATAATATGAACAATGTGAGCTGGGGTGACAGCTCCTTTCTGAGCACTCTGTGAATGTCCTGTGAGAGTGTCTGAGCATTTGTAGGGTGTTTACATCCTCTTTCCTCTCCAACCAGCTTGCTAGCTTGTTCAGAGCACTGAGATCATGTTACAAAACTGACTCTTGGGAACATTCAACTTTGTGGAAATACCTTTAAATTCTCCTTCCCAATCAGAATTTTCCAAACCTAATATCTGTTCTTTCCCTCCACATCATGTTTGGGGATTTTTGGAAAGTTTGTTTGTGTTTTGTTTTTGTGGTACTCATATGGTCTGAAGCAATGCAAAGAGAAGTTGCTTATTTGAATACCAAAATTTTAAGAGTGGTCTGATATTCACAGAATTAATTATGGCCTTTGTAGAATCTCAGGCATTAGTAAGAAGTCCGGGGATTGCAGATAATTAGCCTGCTATGGACTACCAAAAACTAACTGGTGCGTTTTTACCCTCAGCAGTGGATACTTTTTACTAAATTTGAAGAGAAGCAGCATGGATTGATGTGAGGCTTTATTTTTTNTTTTTTTTTTTTTTTTTTTTTTTTTTGGAACATGTGAAATGGTGCCTTGGTAGAGGAATCAAAGGCTGTAACAATTTTTTTACAAAGTACAGTATGTTCATGGTCACCAGTATCCTGCTCTTTTTAGCCTAAGAACTCTTGTCCACACATGCTTGTCTATTGAGCAGATTCTGACCAGGCAAATAAACTTCTAAAGTGTGCATAATTTGCATAGAACTGAGGAGGGTGTTTGGAGAGGAAGTAGGGCTTCTAACCCTAGAGGGTTTGTCTTGGAAGGATTTTCTGGAAAACTGGGTTTTTCAGGGTATTTTAGAAGCTGAGAGTGCCAGGGGAAGGATGATGCATAACAACCTCTTGTTGTTCGGTGGGAGGCTGGGGTCACTGGCTGCCTCTGGTGTCCAGTCCTGGTGAGTCCCACAGGCATCTGTGTCTGGGACCTTCTGCTCTAGAGGCCGTGGGTGCGCAGGGCCAGCAGGCAGTAACTGTTCTAAAGTTAGAGGGACCTGTCTGACAAGTGATGTTTTCTTGCAGGACAAGTCAGCATGGGATTTGACTCTTGTTCTTTTTGTCTTGAAGTTTTGATTGTTCTGCTAATGAACACAATGAAGGTTAATATGTTCTCTGTTCTATTCTCTGTTTCTAGCTTTGAAGCCCTTAAGCCAGTATCATCTGCTTGCTGTACAAAAGCTGAAAAAGCAGGAAAACCTCTAATGGAAAGGTGGATTTGAGTTGATGGTCAGAAGATTTTCTGGCTTCTGCTTCTGGCAGCATGGGGGGAAAAAGAAGATTTTTTTTGTTTGTTTGTTTGGTTTTTTTGCATAGCACCAACAGTGGTAATGTAGTATTGCTATCTGGAAGTATCATGTTTGGTGGGAATCCAGGTGGGAAGTCTGCTGTGCAAATATCCTGCCAAAAAAACCCTTAAGCCCCTGGAAAGACCTTCCCTGCTTTCAGAAGTTTCCAGTTCAAATAGAAAGGAGGGCAGTCACTGAAGTGCCTTGGAATTGCTGTATGTAGAAGAAAGTTTGCTTAAGGTATATACAAATCTATCTCTTAAATGGCTAGGAAAATATAGAACCTATAAACATGTATAAATCTATCCTTTCCATGTTTATGGGGCCTTTCTATGACCTGAGAATACTTTTTCATCAAAACAGACTGCAGTAGGGTGAGCATTCGATTACAGCACCTGTGTCCAAAGAGCTTGTAAAAGCAACATTTCCTCATTCAGTTAGCATTGGATATGGCTGATGAAAGTGATAAAGAACTTCTATGGCCAAGGAATAGGAATGGCTCTACTATAGGTACATTTCCTGTATGGGGAAGAAAGAAAAAGTATAAAACTGAGTTGCTGCAATGGAAGCAGTACTATTTCTGTTGTTTTATGTTGTATTTACCAGGAGTTGTCCAGAATATGAAAGGATAGAATTGTGTGGGGTCTAAAATGATGGTCAAAATTCAAGCAAAAGGCTAAGATTTATTTTGTTGCTTTTTTTTTTTTTTTTCCTTGTAAAAGTAATGTTGCTTTCCCATTCTGCTCTTAAGTTGGTTTGGGGGTAAGCAATCCAGCATTGTGGAGTTGCTAGTTCTGGCATTCATGCACAAACAGAGAACTGTTCATAATCCTCTTCCCTAGCTCTGTCCTCCTCAGCATGGAGAGAAAGTATTCCAGACAATGGCTTCTGTATTCTGTAAACACACCAAAGGTCATAAAAATATACAGTGACAACATTAGCTCTGGCTTTTTAGCCTTTGCTACCCTCATTTGACCCCATAGATTGCGTAAAAAGGTGAATGAATAGATGTCTTCAGCCTTAGCAGTGAGGAAAAAGTGAATTTGAGCATTTCTGTAGCAGAAAAAACATTTTCTCTGGTGTTACTGGCTTTGGAGAGTTCTGTTTACTTTTTTTGTTTCTCTGTCCTGCCAGCACTGAGGACAACCATAATAGGCTTTTGCCTAGAGTTTTACTTGAGTTAGAAAATATTCTGTTACCTATGATTAGATACAGTTGTTTTACCCTTTGGTTAAAATTTGCATGCTCTGCTGTCTGAGGTCATTCATTTGGCTGCAAACATGGCAAACATAGCAAGAATGGAGCGTTTAGCAGAGTTTAAACTTTTAATGGCACAGACTTTCTCTTTCCCACTCTGATAGGTTTTTATTCTATGGGTTTTATTGTGTAAAAGTAATGAAAGAAATCTGTGCTCTCTTTGAAATATTTAATGAGCTCTTTCAGGAGAGGCATTAAGTTACATGTCAACAAACTGAAGTCAGGCCTATAAAACTGAGCTTAGTTTTCTTGTAGCATTTACTGACTTCCAGGCTCTGTGTTTCTGTCAAACCTGGCAAGGCAGCGAGGACATCTGTTCCTGCAAATGAGCAGAAGGTGTGTTTCATGCTGTGGTATCATGTTTTTGCTGTAAGAACTTTCAGGACATAGCTTCTGTGTGTTTAAGGTTGGTGGCAAACAGTGTGAAAAATATGGAAAGCTACTCCTGCTGTTAAGTTACAACATGGCAAACAGTGTGAAAAACATGGAAAGCTATTCCTGCTGCCAAGTTACAACCCTTCCTCTCCTCTCTTGTTAAAATTATCTCACCTACCCTCTTAAAGAACAGGTAACATGAAGGTGCTAACTTGCCCCAACCTGTGTAGAAGGATTTGTAAATTGATGTGTCTGAGCAGGCTATTGGAAAGAGCTGCATTCAAAATCGGCAACTAGCACTTTAAGCCCTTGATTTCAGTAACATTTGTTTGGAAATGTACAATCTGACATTTGCTGTTTTATCTAGATTTGAAAGGTTTGCTTTTTCAATCGTGTTTCCTCTGCATGATTGAGAATGCCATCCTGACCCCATTGCAGCCAACAGTAAAAATCTTATTTGACATTAGTAAGAACAGGATTGGACTTCCAGTGCTCTGCATCTTGCTTGCAGTGCACAGGCGGCTTCTCAGCTTTTCAAAAGGTTGGTCTATCTAGAATAAATCAGAAAAGTCAACAGGTTTGGGGACCTCTTGTGTCAGCCAGGTGCTTGGAGTCCCAGAGCCATAATTTAGACAGTGGCTTAACACCAGAGCTGCAGCCGAGGGCAATGGCCACAAAACTGCATTTCTCTCTGGGGCAGCAGCACTTCCAGACAATTTATTCCTTGCATGGAGCTGGGGAGCCTTAGGCTATCCAGAACCTACAGGAGGGTGAAGGTTGTCACCATCCAGGCTTCTGCATTACTGGAGCTGATGACACAATGAGCAGTAGTGCAATATAGTATGAGCAGTTTTGCTAGCAAACAGTGCCATTCTGCCCCATCTTGCGTATTCCTTGTGCCTCTGGAGTCACAGAGAAAGAATGTCTTTGCTTAGGCTGTGTTAAACATTGCAGGATCTCATCCCTTGTATTTGCCAGGTACTTCTTTTACATAAGTCTTGCAGTCTTTTTAGTCTGGTACGATGCCTCCAGCTTCCTTCTTAATTCTGCCTTTGCTTTTGGACTGACTTGAAATTCAAGGCCATCCCATACTGCTGTTGTTATTTAAAGATGCAATTCCCCATGCCCTTAAAATTCTTTCAATTCTTTAGTATTACACTAAAAGCAATAATAGCTTAGAAAGAAAAACAAAAAGAGAGCACTTCATATAATCCAAATGTCAGCTCCCCTCATCATTGGCTCCACTTTCACAGCTTGTGATGTCACCACAAGTCTTGAAGATTAAGAACTCATATCAAGTTTCACTGTCTGGCTTAAAGTTACCCTCCTGGGAAATGTTGCTCTTCTCTCTGCCAAGTCCCTTTTTCTCTCTGCCAAGCCAAATCTTAGGAAGTTTAATAAATAAATAAATAAATAATAAATAAGGTCTGAAGAAAAAGCTTCTACTGAAATGAAATGGTTGTGGGCCTCCAGAGCAGGCTGTATAGTCTTCTGGCCAGGATTTGTCAGCCCACTACCTGCCCACCATCAGGAGTTCTGCTGCATCCCGTGGTACAGCCACAGCCATCACTTCTGCTCCCTAATCTGGACTTGGACTTCAGGTGCTGTTGGTTCTTGCCTTGGTTTTTGCTCTAGGTTTCCACTTTCTCTAAAGCTGGGATGTTCTCCAGACTTTGTTTTCTCTCTTCTCCCCACACTATGAAATAGGAAAATACAAGCTGCTACAATGGGGCTTCTTGGGTATTCCTGGACTTTAATGTTTTGAAATGGTTGGGACTGGGTGGACAATTTGATTTCTCTGATTTCTCTAAATAAATCTGAATTTTTGTAGATCTACAAATGAGATTGTGATGAAGTTTAATGCAGAATGGAAGCAGTGGTGTGTTTTTACTTGTAATGTGTTTGCATACATCCAAAACAAGAATTTTTTTTTTTTTTTCTGGGGAATTGCATTGTCAAAACACAATTTTTTCTTGCAAGTTCTTCTAATTCGGTGAAAGATAGATCCAACCTTTGCTCTCATCTGCACTCAGACAGGCTGTGGTCAGCAAATGAGGAAGCTCAATCTAGATGTGTTTTGAACAGTGGCACCAAATCTTACATCTTTGCTATGCACTCACTATTAGTCCCACACATTGTTTGTAATCTGCTTGTTCCCATACTTCAGGACAAAAACTGTGCCTTTTGGGGGTTAAAACATATAAAAGGAAGGACTAATTTAAAGACTAGTTGGGAGTAAAGGGTCCAGCTTCTGGGATGGGTTCCTGCTTTCCTTCTCTGATCAGGCACTGACTGATGCTCATGGAGGCGGCAGAGCCTTCATTCCCTCTTGTGTTTGCATCAGATAAGCCAGTAATTTCTGACTTAAGTTTTCCATGGGAGCAAGCTTTCCCTTCATTAACACTGGCGTCATTAATGGGATGGGGTAATTCACCGTGTGATCCGGACCCGGCTGTGACCTGCATGGAGCCATCCAGCGGCAGTGCTAATTAGTGCCTTAGTGCCACGTGAGCACTTCTCCGCAGTCCCTCTGGCTGAGGTCGCGACTAATTTCGCATGAATCACTAAGCAGTCACTGCCCGGTAACTGATTTTGACCTCTAACTGCTTCGGCAAGACCTCCAACCCCGCCGCTGAGGATAAATGACATCCTGTTGTTATCTGTCCTCTGGGCAGCTGCTAAATTCCCACAGCAGCTTTGCTCTGCCCTCCCTGTGGAAAGACAGTGCTCCAGGCACTGCAGCATGTCCCTGAAATGAATGTGAATAACGACTGTGATTAGGGGCTGGCTGGGCGTAGAACGTCAGGCCGTGGTGGCAGGAAGCTGAAGTTGGATCCTGGAAATATTTTTTTCCTTTTAGTTTTTGGATGAAGGAGGGTAGGAGCTAGGAGCAGAGCACTGAAGCTGAGCTAGAAGCTTTCTCCTGTTCCCAGGATAGACAGCCAACACTTCTATGCATTCAGTTCTGCCTCCAATCATTTGGTGTGGCTGTGCAATTTACAGCTATGTGCACAGCATTGTGAGAAGCTGCAGGGGAAATACCTATGGTGAGGGATTGTTTGGAAATGCAGGGGAGGAGAGTAGTATGTTTTGGCAGGGGTGCAGACAGAGTTTACCCAGGAGATGTAGGAAAGCTAATCTAATTAGCTGCATTTTGTAGCTGAGCAAGGCCTTGGAGTTAGTGGTGTTAAGTGAGCTGGTTCCTGCAATGAGAAAGTATCTTCTTGCCAGGAGTTTAGAATGTTCTCTAGCCTTGTTAAACTATAGTTTGGTGCCTATCCTCAAAGGTCTTCTAGTTATTTTGCTAGTGCTTACTGTATCAGACAACTGAGGCATCCCCTGTTGCCTCAAGAGCAGGCCCCGTGTGATCAGAGCGAGCTTTAGTGTGTGCAAGCATGTCATGAGAGCATGTTCTGGACTGCTGGTCTTTCACTGAAACCTGCTGCCAGAGCCATCTTTATCTGACCTGTTGACAATGGCTAAGCTAAATGCTGTCTTCATTAAACTTTTGGGAAATACATCAAGAAGAATAATGAAAAACCTTTTATTGGAAAAAAATCAATCAAGCAAAACTCTCAAACCACCCAAACTTTAAAAAATGCCCCTCAAACCCAGTGTTAGTACAGAAATAAAAATTGCTGCTCTGGCACTGGTTCTTAAACATAATTACTGTTACAAGTGGTCTCAATTAGGCAGTATTCTGAATATTATAATCTGCTTTTGAAATTTTCCCTGAGGATGTAGTCTCTATGCTGGTGGAGTTTTGGTGATGGGGTATTCTTTTTTCCTCAGGTGTTTAGCTTGCCTTTCCCCATGAGAAATCAACCCTTTTCCACAGAAAGCTTCAGAATTGCAGTAGGCAGTTCAGTAGTAAGTCAAGGGAAGAAAATTAGGTACCTGGAAATCCATAGTATCTTTTACAGACGGATTATCGTGTAAAGATATCCACACAGTTCAGTAAGTCTGGATATCTAGCATTCAGGTTGTCAGGTTTCAGCTGTGGGACTGTGCTTTACCCTGAGGTAGATGTTTATCTACTGATAAAATGAGATATGTGGGTTTGAACCTTTGCCATGAAGCAGAAAATCAAAGCCCATGACCATTTGCAGTCAATAAAACTTACATGGCCCTGTTTATAAGGGATTTATTCTGTGATATATTTATCGTGATTTATTCTGGATATATTTCGGTTTTTGTTGATGCCTGACCTCCTTAAAATATTTTCCCCCTGGTTTCTGTTTTTAACTAAAGTTGTGCTCTGCTCTTTGCTTTACTGTATATAATTTTAAAATTTCAAATTGATTAAGTCTAGTGAAGGATGAAATGATCCCTATTTGTGTGTGTTTTTCTGAAGCACTGCTAACAAAAGCTATGTAAATGTAACACATGACCGCTGTTTATGGTAGATTAAGCTTGTTCAGCTTTTGTCAGTAATATACTCAGCTTGCAAGTAAAATGAAAGGATTTTGTGATGGGGTTGTTTTTGTGATTTGTGTTAATAATTAACCTAATCTCACAAAAACTGTCGGGCAAAAATTGTTAGACTGGACAGAAATGTGGCAGAAGGCTCCACAGCAGGAAGAAGGTGACCTTTGGAAGTGAACAGCAAAGCCAGTATGTTAACTAGTGAGCAGCCTATCAAGATTTTTTTTTTCAATAGTGAAATATAGTTTAAACTGTCTATTTTTCTGTTGTCACTGTCAGCAGTAAGTTCCCATTTGCAGACCTCTCCAAGAGCATAATTCTGTGTTATAGCATGCAAAGTATGTTATGCAAGCAAATATTTATTACTACTGTTATTTATTACTAGAGAATTTGTGGACCCTGGCAAGAAAGCTCTATAACAGCTTTGACTCGTGGAATCACACTAAAATTTCTATGTTTCTGGGCTAATTTCACTTCTGTTTTACCAGTGTAGTTTACTTTTAAGACAGGTAAGTTTCATGTGGGAAAGGAAAGCTACAGTGGTCATTGTGTAGCAGGCTTGTGAGAGTAAACTCAGTGCGAAAACAGTTTGGATCTTGAAGCTACAATGTGTGTGGAAAAGAAAACAGATTGCTGTGACTGATGGCACAGAAATTGAGAGGAAAGGCAACACATGTAGAGGGATGTCTTGGATTTTTTGGCATTTAACAAATTCTCCTTGACCTGCCCTTGCATTTTGCCCTTTGTATATGAAAACTAGTAAAGAAAAGAAAAAGCTTATGTTTTTCATTATCAAGGGCAGTGGAAAATCTGAAAAAAATTAGGACTACAAAAACAAGACGGATGAAGTTACTGGGTGGTCTGTGTTCACTGCAACATCTTCTCAAGTGTCTGGACATAGAATTTGCTGTAATCACTCTCTCTTTATAAGCATACAACTGGGTGGAAAGGGAGTAGGGGAAAGAGAAAAGTAACAAATGTTATTTGCTGAGACTATATGTTCCTACCAGTACTGATTTTAAAAAATAAAGATTTTCCTCCCAGAAAGGAAATGTGAAACAGTGTCTTGTTAAGAATCATGTTGTTTATATTTTTGTATCACAGTCCAGACTTTTGTGTCACTGAATTTAATTTCAGTTTATATCTTGCTTTTGTTTCTTATTCAAATGAAGTTTATGTTAAAAACTTCTGGTTCCTCTTAAAAAAGCTGATCAACCCATGGATACTTCATCTTCTTGTTGGCTAGAAGAGGCAGATTTTGCTTGCCATTGAGTTTTGGGGAAATGCCTCCATATGTGGAGACATAACATGTATTTGCCAGTAGTGAAGGAGGCTTTTCAGATGCAGAGTGCTGGACACCAGCCAGCAAAGATTTTTAAGTTTTTTTGTCTCTCTCTTCAAAGAAGAGCAATGAAAGTTTTTTTTAAAGGAACCATTGAGAAAGCCATTTTGTATTTAGTGTGTCTGTCTGCCTTCACTTTCCCTGCATAACAAATATAGTACAGAGATCACTTTCCTGTGCCGGGGATGGCTGTCCTCCCATGGGGTCACTGGGGAGTTCCCTCCCTGCTGCCCATGAGTACCAGGCTCTGTGCAAGGTTGTCTGAAGAGGCCTTTAGCAAACAGATTTTAATCTGATTCTCAGCCCGTGAGCCTTGTGCCTGCTCTCAGTGATGAGTCTGGGTGCATGTGCCGGACACTCCTCCCTGCAGGCGTGGGACAAGACCTGATGAGTAACTCCCTCCTCCACCTGCATGGGGAGATTCCCTTGTGCTGCAGGCGGGGGGACAGCATGGTATTTTCTGTCATACGTGCAGTCTAATGTGAGAAGGAGATAAGGTTCTGAAAATGCACAGTTTCTACACACCAGGGCATACTGGTGCAATGTCTACAACATGAAATCTTCATTAGATAGTACCATGCTTGTAAATATAGTGCCATGTTTACAAACACCTGCTGTATTACATCACTCTCTACATTATTGTTATGACCTTTTCTGGCACTTTCTCAAGGAGTTATTTATTATTTTTCACTTTTTAACACAGCAAGCTGAACTGTGAGGTTAAAATTTTACTGGGAATATTTTTGTTCTAAAATAATTGGGTAGTGCTCTATATTGCTGATAACTGAATATGACTGCCTTGCAAAATCATGCTGTAGGAAGTTCCTCAGACAATGTAATTTTGTTTCCTGTTTCTTCCAAAACCAAGAGCCAGAATTTTTTATGTCTACATCCTCTGTACTCCTTTTTCCCTTGGCTCACTGGATAAAGCTGAACTCAAGCAGAAAATCTGAGTGCTTCACAGATGGGTGAGGTTTGTGGCAACTCTGACCTAATGCAGAGGCCAATTACACTATTAAGTTGCCTCCTATGATTGTTTTGTTCCTAACTACTGCTACTGTGTGCTAGCTCAGAGCTGATATAATTCAACTCTCAGACACTTTTGCACACTTTCCTGGTTGGGTTGGTTTTGGTTTTAGCAGTAATAGAAGCCCTTTGGTACACACCGTGGCACAAAGCAACTTGCAGGAATATACAGTATGCTGTCCCTGGAGCTGAGCAACCGTCCCCATCAGTACCAAGGCCGTGTCCCACTTTTGAGACCGTTTTCTCTGGGGGGTTGCCAAAGATGCAGAAGCAGCTTCCAGTTGCTTTGAACTACCTCGTGTTATGTGCAGGGATGTGTCTACAGCCCGTGTCCTTGCATTTGTGCAGTAGTCCTGCTGCTTCTGAGCGAGCTGTTTGCAAGCACAAGAGGAGATATTTTTTGCTTGGACACCTCTCCTTGGGAGAATACGTAATGGGTGAGGGAGGAGCAATCCATATTCTGGATGTGGGACAGAGGTTATCACATCTGAATAAAAATAAATTTAAATCTAGATGAACATTTCATTCTTTGTAAAGATTAAATGTCTCTTCTGTTATTGATATCACAGAGGATTTCAAAGTTCAAATGCTTTTGAAGCGCATGACTGAATTATGTGCTGTGTTTTATGCCGTGCATTATATAACAGCAAATTCAAGCTGTCCCACAATTTCTCGGGACCAAACAAATGGATGTGAGGCCTTGTATATAAATCTCCTTTCACCATGTGCAGAGTATTGTAAAGTTATTTGGATTTTTGAGTTTTTTGTTTGTTTGATCTTTGTTTTGTACACTTTTTTAACTAGTGCTGGTTTGCCCTTTTTATGTCATACAGTTGCATGCAGCAGTGTACCTTCTCCAGTTTCATGAAGGTGTCTTGTGCATGATCTATATCGGTACTCAGCCCTCTATATCACCAAAATGGGGCAAAAGATTCTTAAGATGAATGAAGACCAAAGAAAAATTATTTATGCTGGACTCTACAGATCTTCCTTCTCTGCCTGTTACTGACTATAAAAAAACTAGGATTTATTTATAAAAAATATAGGTGGATTCAAATTCAAACTAGTCTGAATGCCAAAGCTATGGATTTAATCGTACAGGATATCCCTACGATTTATAGTAGAAGTTTAGTTAACTGTAGAATTAATTGACTCTGTTTTCTACTGCTGTGGGTCTCTATTGAATTTGGCACAAGTTTAAACAGTGTTGTAGCATTTTCTGGATCATAAAGCTAAGACCCTCCCTAGGAACACAAGTGGAATTTCTTTCCACCACTGCAGTGAGATTAATGACAATTTAGCAGGGTTTTTCCTCCCCCTTTGTCCTGTAAATCTGAGCTCTATTCGACTGAACTGCTTTTTAAAGAAAACAAACTAAAACTCAGGCTGCCTACGTTCTCTTGAGACACTATTCAAGGGGTTTTGCTCTTCCCACAAACCTTTCAAGGCACTGAATTTTGGGCAGGAGATGTAAACAGGATCAGGCATCTGGCAGAGACTACTGGTTTGTAGGCAAAAGGAGGTACACATCAGCTGATGCTGCTGATGTGGTGATGGATTAGTGAACAGAGAAAGGTTTGCATTGTGCTAAAAATGGAAGGATTATCAGCTGCCCTTGTTGAGTCAGGCTAGAGGGAGGATGAGGAGGACAGCAACATGCTGTGACACCGGTCTGTATTAAATTGCTATCAGCAGCCTTCCTTACCACTGATCTCCCTCCCTTTTTTTTCAGTGAGAAAAATTGTGGAGGACTTCATATCAGAAAAAGAGAATTTTATTCATTCTTTTCTCCTTCATATGCTTTTTCTTAGTTCTCTGCTTATAACATTTTAAGTTTTCAAATATTTTTAATATGAAGTAATTTCCAGAGAGGAAAATATTAGTACTACCTTAACTGCAAAGGCAGATCCCAGCCTGAAGTAACACCCAGAGATGGTTGTGCATATGGGTTTATTAAATGCAATAACGTGTGGCAAAACAGTGCATTCTCATTGAGATCTGTTCCTTTGACGTGAGGTTTGAATTTAGATCCATCTCTAAAATTCATAAACTACGATATTTTCTTTTCATCTCTTAAAAAAAATTGTCTGCTTATGTTGATTTTTATCACTTAGTCCCTTAGGATGCCTATTTTGATGCAGATCAGCAATTAAGAGCCTTATGTTTGGCACAAGACCTGTTTCAGTAATGTCACCAATAATGTCATGTCTGATGGACTCTGATAAAAGTTGAGAAGCTTTCTCAGACATCTGCTGCCTCTTGCTTTCTGCTCTCCCCTTTGCTGAGGGCTGCCTTCCACTGAGATTTATCAAGAGTTCACCTGCTGGTGACTGTGTTGGAAGGGGCTGGAGTTGAACCTTAAATCATTTCTGAGCAAGACTCTGAGCTCGCTTTTTGGGATATGAATGGGAACAGCTCTGTGATTGTGTAAATTTTTCCTGCCTGCTCTGTCACCAGCCTGCAGACCCTGATCAGGTGGTGGGGTGTGCATTGTGGCTTGGACTTCACAAATCTACTGCAGCTCCCAGGGCTGTGCTTTACTGAACTAGGCTACTGTCCCTGCAACACCTTTGAATGCTATTTGGCCAAAATGAATTGTACTCCTCAAGGAAACAGCTTTTCATCAACCGGACATCTTCGATCTTAGCAGAGAGCTCAGTCTGATTTTTGAAGATGAGTGAAATTCCCTCATTGCATTGCAGTCAGTGAAGCTTCTCTCTGACAGATGAATCTAAATTTAGAATTCCTCTGTAGAAATGAGTACTAAAACAGGAGGTTAAAGTTACCTGATTGTCATAACTGGTGATACAATGCAGTGGCCAGAGCACTTTCAGGGCTCACTGTTTCTAACCACTGCAGCTCCCCACCAGGTCAGCGGAACACAGAGTGTTCATGAGGACAGCAGCTTTGTTCAAAAACCAGAACTTCTACTAGGGGCAGCACAATTTGGCTTGTACTAACACAGGATAATGATTAGTGTTATTTTTTAAAAGCAAAGAGCTTTGTGGATTAATATTGGTGTTTTAGATCTAACTATAGACAACTTCTAACAAAGGGAAACCATGAAATTGCTAAAACATGTTTTGGTACAGCAGGACAAATTGTTCTGGACAGCTTTGCATTAGCCAGGGTGCAACACATCTTCACACTTCAGATTTCTCTTAATTTAAGGAAAAATATAAGCCTAAAATTAAGTGCTCAAATTCTCAAACTGAAGCACTTAAATAAAAAGCTCTAGTTCATTAATTTTTTTTTATCCTGTATGGGTCAAGTTCCTGAGAGTTCTTCAGAAAACAGGGCCATTTTCTTCAATGTCTCACTGTGAATTAAATGCTTAATTTGGGTTAATCTAGCTGAAAAACAGTCTTTACAAAACAGCTTGCACATGTGAAGAATTTTATTGACAATCAAAGAAAGTAAAAAGCTTTTTTTGAAAATAGCTTGATTTAAAAAAAATACTGCCGAGGAGAATGAAAAAATGGTAGTGCTGTTCAAAACACATCATTCCTCTTGCTTGAAAGCAAAGTCTCCTTGCAGTGCTTGGGGTTATTTTCCTTTGGGGGGTCTGCTCAGCTGCATCTCTTCTGAGCAAGGACAGAGAAACATTTGAAGATGAGTACTCCTGGTCATTTGTTAGAATCATTATTTGCTGCCTTAGTTTGTGTCACATAATAATGTAGAATATTTGAGATCTCCGGCTGAAAGGAGAAAGAGGCACTATGGGTACATGTACTGTTTAGAGAAAATGATAAGAACTTGCCAAATAAGAAAGCATTTCACCATTATTCCCTTAAGAAAGTTACTTGAGAAGTTAGGGCAGAAGGAGGCTAGGAAAAATTTGGCTATGTCTCACTTCCAGATTTTTCTTCTCCTTTGGGGAAACAAATCTATTTTAAAAGGAAAAATAAGAAGTAAGAAAATTAATATCTTACCTTTCTGTCTTTAGACTGCAAGAACAAGTTTTTTCCCATCTCTAAACGTTACTGTTGCATGAGGCTGTCATTGTAATGGGCACTGGTCAGAGCTGTAAAGGACATGCCTGTGAGAAAGCCAAAATTAACACTGAAAAACCACCAAATCTTAGAGTCCGAAGGGATCTCTGATATTCCCCAGTTCAAACTCTCCTATGGAGAGTAGGCCATGCCTTTCCCCATCAGCCAAGGCTACTTCTGGACAACACCTTCCTTGCGAGGAAAGTAAGGAATTTCTAAAACACATAGAGCAAACATGCACTCATTACAAATAGGTACCAGTCACCTTTATCTGCAAAGAGGAAGGGGATGGAGATGATGACCACTTGGTTGTTTTAAATCCTTAAAACACAAGAAGGTTTTATAGCCTTCAAAAAGGTGAAGTTCATTTGGAAAACCTATTAGCCCATTCTCATTGAAATATTTATACCATATACTTGAAAATGTAACTTATTTACATGGTAATATCACTGTGGTAGTTAAATGTGTGAGGCAATAAACATGATGAGAGTGTGAGGTTTTTCACACACTGCTAAGGAGTGGCTCTTATTGCAGAGAAAGAATAAAACTCTCTCTCATCCATATTAAGTAAATATACAACTGAACCCAAAGTCCACAGAACTTGTTGAGGTACTCCAGTGGATGTAATGTTAGGGCTACAAGACTCTGCTTAATGATTCATTTAAATTAATCCCCTTAGAAACCAAATGAAAAATCAGATACTCTAATTTTCTTAGAAAGAGAGGACAATAATTTAGATCCCAAAGAGGTATACAGAGTTCTACAGAGTTCTTATCTCATCCTGATATATGCAATATTCAGGAAGGTGACCTCAAGAATAAATTTGACAGAAGAAGAACAACAACAACAACAAATCCTCCAGCTCTCAAGGTCAGTAATCTGAGTTGTTTGGAAGATGGATGTGAGAAATCTTTACAGAAATTACTTGTGAGATCTCAAATTCATTCCTTTCTCTATAACAGCTCAAACTGTTTTGTAAGGTACTCCTGGGGTTTTTTTGTTTGGGTTTGTTTTTTCTGTTAACAGCTCATAGCGGCTTAGCATACTTCCTTTCCTTGCAAAGTACAATAAATTTCTTTCTCCCCGTGGAGAAGTAGCAAGGGAAGGAAGCCCTTCAGCGTACACTCCCTATTTGCACAGGCTCCTCCCTGTGCTCTGACAGCTCCTTTTCCAGGCTGTGGGAGCAGCTGTTGCCAGCCTCCATGCAGATGGCTGCATCCAGCTGGGGTTGAAGTATGTCAGGAGCTTATGCTAAGATTTATCACCTTTCAACATTAATCACTTTTTACCCCTTTAAAATTCTGTGGTGAATTGTGCTGAATCCCGCTTCCACAACAAGTGATGGAAGCTCTCTCTAATGCATGGGCCCAGCGCAGCCTTCAGCTGGGCTGGTAGGACAGTGACATGGTTTCTCTAGGGCAGCAGGGGCCCCCTGAACTCCTGAGTACCTGGAGTACTCTGTGAACTGTGTCTCTTGTTTTGGCTACCAGTGCCTTTCAAACAGCTCGAGTACTTGGGCTGTACTGCTGAAAATGCTCATGATATCTTGCATTTCTGCTGACTTCAATGCAAAACTGGCCTTTTAAGCAACTAAAAGGCCATGTTAACATCTACATTTTATTTCAGTTATGTTCCTGTATTATTTCAAGAAGGGTTTGAATTATTTTGACATAGCCTGAGACATAGCCCTGCTGCAAGAAATGCTGAAGATTCCCTTGTGTTGTTTTTTAAGTCATCAAGGTCATCTGAGAAAATATTCTATGTTTCTGTGTTCTAGAAAGTTTAGATATGACCTTTTTGAAAAATTGTACTTATGCACAGCCCAGGCACCAAAGCTGTTGGGATTTTATGAAATTTTCTTGCACTTTCAGAACTATAATTTTGAACAACCTTCTTCAATAGATTGATAGCAACAAATTAAATTTTCAGCAATGGATCTCAATTTCTTCTTCTGCATACAGGTGGTACCTATTAGGATTGCTAGGACACTGTGAACACAAAAGACCAAATTCTTTGTCAGGAAAGAACTTTTCCTGAATAATTTATAGCTAAACTCATAACTGAACAAAGTACGAATCTTCCATTTAGTTTCAGTGATAGTGAGTCACTTCCCTTCCTTTTGTTGGTCGTTCAACAGCAAAAGATAAGAAGATATCTTGAACTCTGTGAAGTTTCCATTTTTTTATTAAATGGGCTTGTGCTTGCCAGTGATCTTTCAGCATTAACTCTGGACGTGACTCCTGTCTCATGCCATTCCCAAGTTTTTAAAGTAGAACTAAATTATCTCCAATAAATAACAAAAATACCATTTGAGAATGAATACATTTGAAAAAAAAAACAATGACGTAAATCTCATGCCATCCAAAAGACTTGCTTCTGCTTTAGCTCCACAAACTGATAAAGCTACAGCAGTGATATCTATGCATGAGTTTTCCATATGAGATAGACAAGCATGCCTAAGTCCTGTTTATTCTCCTGTGGGGTGATCACACCCCTATTGTTCAAAGCCTCATTTTCCTTCTTCAGATAAATGTATTCTGCAGTTAGTAATAATCAAGTACTTTACTCCCAGGCAAAGGGAAGTGGGGGAAAAGAATCTAAGAAATTCTGAAAATCCTCAGCATCTCTGGGTCCTTGAACAGGCTCACAGATATCATTCAGTGAAGTGCCACAGTACAGTTCCACAAAGGTGATGAATTTTTAAAGTGAGGGTACAAAATCATCAGGAGAACAGCAGAAGATAGTACACCTCATTTTACTGCGTTTTGACAAACAGCTCTGGTGGCATTTGAATGTCCGAGCTCTGAACAGCCTCCTACGAAACACACAGAAAAAGAATAGTGTTTCCACAGCACGCTTGGCCTTGTCTTGCATTGCCTTTCACTTGTCTTTCAGAAAGCTTCAGACAAGCCCAGCTCTGAGCTTCCACTTCCAGCCCCTTCTATTTGCCATACATATAAAATCATAGAATGAATACATAAGACCTCTAAGACCAGCCAATGAGTCCAGCTTTTAACCTAACACCCTCACCATTTCTCCAGGTGTCACATCCTCATGCCTTTTGAGCATTTCCCTGGGCAACTTCTTCCAGGGCCTGATTACCCTTTCAGTCAGAAATTTTTCCTAATATCCAATCTAAACCTTCCCTGGAACAACTTGAGGCCATTCTCTCTGGTCCTGTCACTTGTTACTTGGGAAAAGTGATCAACTCCAACCTGGCTACAGCTTCCTTTCAGGTATTGTAGAGAGTGATAAGGTTTCTCTGGAGCCTCCTTTTCTCCAGGCTAAACAACTCCAGCTCCCTCAGCTGCTCCTCAAAGGACTTGTGCTCCAGACCCTTCACCAATTTCCTTTCTCTTCTCTGGACAGGCTCCAGTGCCTCAGTGCCTTTCTTTTGGGCCCAAAACTAAACACAGGTTATGACATGTGGCCTCACCAGTGCCAGGTGCAAGGGAATGAAAGACTACATGGTTTCCTTGTGTTGTGCTTGTGCAAAAATGATCGCACCAAGCACAGTGGGTTCTCTGGTTTGCAAGAAAGTTTCCTCTAGAAAACATCCTACTCATGCCTATCGGAGAGACACCGGTTGAAAAGCTTTTTTCTAGCTTGGGGCCATAGAAGGAATGCAAACATATTTCGCCTTGTTTAGCCGAGATGTGCAATAAGTGTACTTTAGATAAAGATTTGGGAAGAAAGATGAAAGAACAGTAGAAAAAAAATGCAACAAATATGCTAGGGACCTGATAGAGCTTTTGATCCCCTCTAATGTAACAAAAGAAATAATCCTCTTTATTTCTGTGTGTCTGTGGTTAGAATTAAAGGAGTCTTTGATAGGAGTCTGGCTAAATTGAAGCTATATATACTAGCTGCTTCATCAAGAGGCAGCATATTAATGCTTTTAATTTATCAAAATATGTGCCATTTATGCATGAAGTCGACAAATGTTAAAGAAAAAGTCTGCATTATAAATACAGAAGAGAAGTGTGCAGCCTTATATGTTACCAAAGACTCAAAGCTGGAGATTGTACTCTATTTGTACTAATGATATATCTCTACAGTGACATCCTTTCAAGAGAGCTTAGTTCAAATGCTGTTTGAGATCTGGACATGGTAGCTAGCACTAGTGAGCAATGCTACTGCAGGAATCTGGCTCAGATTCAGGTATGCAGGAACTTAAGACTGTTTATCCAAAAGCTTGAATCACCCTCACTTGCATCTGAGCAGTCTTGGCTGGCAATCAATCAGGAAAGCAGAATTCTTCATCAGCACAATGCTAAAGGCAGGGATGTATTTTACAGATAGGGAGGATGCAAGATGTCATTGCTGAACTGGGAGGAAAGGAAGCTGTTGCTATGATGAAGGAATAGAAACAATCAAGTGATTTTGTCTTTGAAGATAATAGCATGACTGTGAACCTAGACATGTCTCCAACCTGGGAAATGCTGTAGTTGCCCTTCTGGCAGCTTTATTATTTTATTACTGCTTACTTGTGTTCTTGGGAGTCTGTTCTTCCTAAGGTTACTTGTTCCCCTGCAAGTCACCAAACAAAATTGTTGCTAAGGGGATAGAATTTGTGTGAATCCAGATGCCATTCAGATATGGAAAAAGAAATCAATATTGGATGTCTGCTGGGGTTAAAGTTAGTTTGAACTATAGAGACTGCAAAACTGTAAAGCACCAAGTTCTGCAAAGCTCCTTGGCAGCCCCAGTACTGGATTTGCCGGGCACAGGTGTCAAAAGGTTTCAATTACTTTTCTTTCTATGTTCTTTAGTAAAGGAGGGATTTGAGTAGTGGTCACAGTGTGGAAAGAGAGGTCAAGTATAAAAGAGGAGAGATACATTTGGGTTTCAAAACTGGAATTCAAGCATCAGAAGGCAGTTTTGGCTCAGCCCTTGACTTGTTGTGTGGCCTTGAACAGTCTGATTTATAAAGCGAGGAGGGGAAACTGGCACAGGAACATCTGAGGATTAAAAGATGTTTACAGAGTGCTTTGTACTTGTATAATTTTATCCTAAGTGTTTATTATTTTGTACTAGTTTCTTATGCCACTGTAGCAGTACTGTATTAGTTCCCTCAACTGGATCTGTTTCTTCACAAAAACTCTCGCATGGACGTGAACAAGACAGAGCACTCTGCACAAGTTCTAACCAGTTAAAAGCCTTAACATCATCTTGTAGGCATTCAGTGCTATAAAAGACTGGAATTCCAAGGGGTAGAAAAAGACTTTATGGGATAGCTGTCTCATGAAGGCTTTCTTATGTCTGCATTTCTAAACTGCTCAGTTAAGGAAATAGTCATTTGACTTAGAAATATTCCTTATGTACTTTTTAACTGCCATTTAATATTGATTTAGTGACATCTTCTGCAGCACGAAGTCCCATTTTACAATGGTTGTTTCTGAGCATCCAAGCCTTACTTTTCTGTATAAGAATGAAGTGAAAGCAAATGCTAGGAGACCAAACTGCCCACAGTCATTGGTATGCTTGTTTGGAGAGACAAGAAACCATGTATTAATCATCACTTCAGTATGAAACTATTAGCTGAAGTCAATTTCAGAATTTGTGCAGAATGATTCCCCTAAACCCATTTGGCTGCATGGCCTGACTGTATTCTCTGGGAGACACTGGCTCTATTGAGCCACTGAGGTAATTCAGCCTGTGAAGAGTATATGAAAGGGAGGAGGAAAACAATTTTGAATGCTGATTGATAATTGGTATTATGGTGAACAAAATGTGATGAGTCAAGGGGCTGAAAAAATGCAAAGACAGATGTGATAAATCTATGCTGGGAATACTCAGGGAAAATCGGATTCAGGTGAAAAATATGAACAAAACAAAGATTGTGAGCAGTTGCACAAACAGTCTATGCAGATACAGGACATCATATCTGTTGCATGCATACACTGAAAGTCTGAAGTTCTATGTACAGTAGCTGTAAAGGAAACATTTCTGTGCTTTTTAAATTGGCTGATGGAATTCAGGAGCTCAGGAGCTATAAATGTCTCAAAGTGGCAGCTAATATCTGCCACTGCTAATTACATTGTACTACTATTTTGCTTTAGCAAAGCAGCTCTGAACATGCAAGCAGACACATGGCATGTGTTTTGAGTGACTGGAGGCTTTGGTAGGTTTGTAGTACTTACTTGCAATTCATAATTGCTGAGCTGCAGGTACATTTTCAATAAGCTTGGGAAGCAAACGAGCAAGGTCAGGGAATGAACAGGCACACTTGGTTCCCACCCTTGGATTTTTCAGGTGTGGAGTCATGAGAGAAACCCCTTCAGACTCAAGTACCTTGGGTCAGAGACAAATGTTCAATGTTAATGTATAGACACAAGCAGTCTGATTTCCAGGAATGGCAAGAGGCACTGCAAACTGCAGACACATGAGATTTGTGTAACAATCAACAACTCTGAAAATCAGGTCCCTGGTATTAAGTGTTTACTACCAGTCACCTAATCTTGAAATGTTGGACAAATGCTACAAAACTGTGCTTCTTATTGAAAACAGAGTCTGGGGATTATTTTTTAACTCTATAGTACCGGATCGTTGTAAAAAATCTCAGATATTTCCACTATAACATTAATGAGTAAGTAATTTACCAATGGAGAAAAAGATTGGCATAGTTTTTATCTCATTGCCCTTTCTTCTGAGGTCAAGGTTGAAACACTAGAGCTAAAATTGTTACTAAAGGAAGAATGTTCTCTGCTTCTGCCTTTCCAGCTAAAAACCTTTTAAGAGAAAGAGTTTTTCAGTCTTGGCTCTCTTTCCTGGGGGTTAGGGAGTTCTCCCCCCAAAAGTTTTCAATTTTCTTAAAGTGCTTCCCTTGTGCATTTTTATATAGTGTCTATGTACAACTGGATTGAAATATTCTCATAGGTAGTTAATGCAGGTTGGAGGGTATGAAATCTAAATGGCCTAATGATATTCAAACACAGATTGAGCGAGATCATTATGAAGGATGCGTGGCACTTGTGCTGGAAAGGGCTGATCAGTCACAGAGTCTGTTACTTTGTAGTGTCTCAAATTACCCCTAAAGCATTTTTCCTACTTTCAAAACATTTCTTTAGGAATAAAATGAAATGAGAGTGGGATGGAGCATAGCATTCCCAGGGCATATATGTGTTGGGTCTCTCTAACATGCTTTGTCTTTTGACTGTTTCTTCCTGTCCAACAGGCTCTAGTAAAGTTTAAAAATTTGCTTTGAAACTTTCTGCCAGTTCTAGGTGCCTTGGTATCTTTTAGTACTACAATCACCTCATTATTCACTGAAATGATTACAGAAGATTAACAGATATATTAACTAAAGGTTGACAGGAATGCCAATGGATGTGTGGGAGAGCTATGGAATTTAATGTGGCAGAATTTAGACACGGAAATTGAGAATGAACATTTATTCACTTTCTTGATGCATCCTAGGGAGTCCTTCTCAATCTTGATCTTGCCTGCAAACTGCTGAAATGCTCACTTTCTATTTCTTTCTCACTTTCTATTACTTTCTAGCAGTGCTGCAGGCCTGATCAGCACTAACACTGCCATAGAGGAAGAGATCCAGAGATGTCTCTGCAGGAGAAATATATTCTGATATACAGCATTAGATGGTCCAATAGCTGGGCTTAATGATCCAGTAAGACTTAAAACCTAACATGTGTGCAATTTTTTGTCTTAACTTGGAACAAAACCATTCTGCAAAGCTAGTTGCCTCTCTTTCCTTGTAGCTTTGAGTGTAGAAGCTCTAACTTGACAAGAAATTTGAGATATACATGCATGATGCTTGCCACCAGCTCAGTAATGTCAGCAACATCTTTGTCTTAGCAAAGCCCTGTGAAGACATTCTAGGCATGCTGTTGTCAGGGTCATCAACTTTCATTGCCCACAAATGTCTAGCACTTGCCAGAGCAGATCAAAGAGTGAAGAAAAAGGAAGAAGGAAAGCTGTTCTGGCCAAGAAAAGAAGGAAACCTGAAAATGGAAGCCTCAAGGTAAGCCATGAAAAAGGTAACTTGAGCACTAATTCTTTGGGATCTCATGTGAAAGCAAAACGGCTCAAGGAAGGGACAGACTTAGGACTTGAAAGGCAGGAGCAGGAAAGTGCCCAGAGCCTTTCCTTTTCTTGCATTGTATTTATTTTGTGTTGACCACCACAGGGGAAGTCTTTCATGGGCAAGGATGTTTTAGTATAACAAGAAAAGAAATGAAGAAGTAAACCCTTGCCTGGACACTTCTTTCAGAGCTGCTGCTGCCCAAAGAAATCCAAGAGTAACTTCTGACTTGCCAACATAGTAGAAATAGGTACACACTAGTATATAACCAGGAGCTATTTTCCTCAGCTTTTTTCTTTCCCTGAGGCATCTACCTCAGGGGCCCTACTTTGCTTAATCAGGCAGACTTTGTGATGAAACAAGCCACTGCCTATACATTCCTCTGGCTAACACATCGTAATCTTTTTTCTCAGACAGATCATTCTATTCAGTCCTTTATGTCCCATCAGGGTTAACAATTAATATTTTAGTCCCTGCCTGCTATTTATTTGTTATTTATTGACAATCTTACCTGGACAAAGCAAGTTTGGGAATACCAGGCTGTTCTCAGATAGATAAGAGGTAGAAGGAAGTGCCAGTGGCTAGGGGTAATATAGCAGGTTGAAGATGAGCACCTCATCCACATATTGCAAATGTAGAACCTCCAACTGGGAGCCTTATTACAGAACGGAAGGACCTGGGAACTGAGAGAAATTGGAACACCAAAGCTGTGAGGGAAAAAAGGGTTGGAGGTATTTTGAGGCAGAACTGAGGAACAGCATGTCAGAGAAAAAAAACAAATCTGAAGTAGGGGTTGGGAAGCTGAAAAGTGGGAGTGCATTAGGCCAGCAAGAAGAATGAAACAGGCTATGCAGGGTGAGTGAACTTAGGCCTGGATGAGTTAGAGAAGGAAGAGTTTTGGATATGGTGAGGTAGTATATGGGAGGAACACTGGAAAAAAAGAGTACAAGGCTGGATATTCAGCTTGAGAAATACTGGGAGATTCTGAAGAAAGAGCAACGGTGACATTCAATCTCTTGGGCACTCTGGAGTATGAGAAGTTGGAGAGAGAATCTGTGAGACACGAACATTGCAACTGATCTCTCTGGAATGTTAGGGACTTGCAGTTCAGAGAGGACCAAGCATGCTCTGCCAAATTTCCCTTCAACCTCTGCTGTGATGTGAGGGACATCCACTGAAGTGCTCTTCATGTGCTCTCTCGGGCAGTTACAGTACTGCCCTTTGAATGTTTCCTACTTTCATTGTGATAGTCTTATTAATTTTCAATCATGTAACATCCTATGGCTAGAAGAATGCTTGCTTTCCTGTAAAGAGCTAGAGGTACATTTTAGCTGTTAATTATGAAATATGATGTAATGTAGTATGTACTATAATCCAAATGTAGTTTAACTATACCATTTAGCAACGGGAAACAAAAAAACAAAGCTAAGATCCCTCATGTAGTAGAACAGAAATCCTTTTTCTCCTTCCCAGACGGTCTATAAGTTGTGTGGGAGTGGCGTGGAGTCCCCAGGCAGTGCGAAGGAGAGCCAATTTACCGCAAAAACCAGGCCTTTTAAGCAGTTAGCCCATTATCAGTTACATAGTTTTAAAACATAACAAACATAATTCAACCAATTATGCAACCAACCACCATACACCAGGATGTGAACACAAGATAGTTACATAACTTGTTTTTCTACCTCTAATTCAGCCATCTCTTTCCCATAGTCCTTTTCTACTTACCTGAAGTAGCAGGCCTGAGCCATGATTTTACAAGGCCTTCCTTTTGTAAAGTTTTACCTATATGAAACAATAAGCAATCTAAGATAATTGTAAAAGTTAATCTCCATTTCACTGGAAATAAAATTGCAGGCAAATGCCCTACATTCAGAGAGACTCCTACAGATAAAACTGAGCCCATGAAAGAAGGAATTCCATTTCATGGGCATATGTGAAGCTGTATGGGATCACTTCCTACTGTGTGGAGAGACCACCTATTGTCCAATGACACTGCCTGAGGAGATAATGGCAACTAATATGAAACCTGGATAGTTTTCAGCAAATTTTACCAGTTTTGATGAAGCCAGTTTTGATGAACTCAGAGAAAAAAGTTTTGTAGCCCTATCAATTGCCTTTTTTTTTGAGAACATTTCCCTTCCAGAAGACTGGGAGCTCATCTCCTTACAGGAGTGGCAATGCTGTCTCTCTGTTCTGGAGGAATGAAGCTCACCCTGAAGGAGCAGTTTAGAACCCAGCTTCTGAACTCTGCCAGTGGTAGCTGGAATGCTGCTGAGGCAAATGCTCTGGCGAGCGCGTGGGTGAGCACATCATCTTCTTGCCACCACTCCGCCTGTAACCAGTGTGTGTTCCTCTTTTTTGCCTAATTTGTAGTCTCTTCACCTCAGGTTTGTTTATACTGAACAAGTAGATCTGTTACTTGTTCTGTGCTTACATTTTGTTTGCATCCAGGTTACACTAGGCTCACTGGCAAATCATACCAAATTTGTGCTCTTCATATAATTAGCTGATTCATTAATATGTGGTTTGCTATCAGTTCACAAAATTTGACAGCAAAATTTTTTGATATTATGCAGGTCCCAATAAGGTGTTTTAATCAGGTTCAAAATGTGCATGAACTGGGCCTTATTTGGCTAAGCTCTTGGGCAGACTGTCATGTTAGTGGAATAAAGAAATGGGCTATATATTTTAAGTGGGGAGAAAATTAATAATTCAACAGTAAGGGTCAACTAATCCTGCCAAGAAAAACCTACTGAAAAGGAAGTACACTGAGTTATAGTTATTTGCATTGTAGATAATAATATCAATTACAGTTCCCAGCTGGAATCAAGACTCCATATTTTGGCTTCTGTACAGCCCCAGCATAACTGTTCCAGTCACAACAAGTTTCAGCCAAATAAAGACAAAGCTCAATTAGCAAAACAACACAAATTTGCAGAAGGGTACATTTGAACAATAAGAGACTGATGTTTGGACATAGTTACATATGGCAGTTCAGTGACAATTAGCAGCTATAATCATTTATAGTTAATGTCATTTTGCAAACACAAAGCTTTAACCCTTCCCAAAAACCATATCAAAGAAAATCACTTGTTGGGTCCACTAGAAACCATCTGCATAGGTTTGAGTCTGTGGTCTAAGTGAAACTGCCAGCCCTCTAGGCTTTGCTGTAAATGTAGTATTGGCTTATTGTAAAAGCTCCAGCTTTTGAAATCCAGTTATTAAGGGAAAGCAATACTTTTCTTAAAAAGAAAATAAAACGTCAGTAGCAAAGAGCGCATGCTGGCAGGTGCTGAGGTAAAAGGGGATCAGACTGGCTTGATGCAAAGGCAAATCAGGCAGACTGATAGGGTGGCAATGAGCTCTGAAAGCCAAACTAACACAGCAATTATGGGGGATCTAGGGTAGCGATAATCTCAAAAGGGTTAACCCCACCTTCTGTGACAACCGGAGCAGTAATCTTGGCTTTCTGAGCTTCTACTCTACTTGTCTTTTCCTAATTTCCCTGTAGGTTTTCTACATTTTCTGTGTCTTTCACCACACCTCTTCTCCCTCCATGGAAGTAGCTTTGGTCTCTTCCCACTTAAGGTTGCAAAATTCATGGTTGCCTACAGAACTGAAAAGCTTCATGCAGTTTGCTGTCTCAGATGAGGGGACTAACTTTTCTATGGCATTGAGTAGAGAGGCCCTCACAGAATTTAGAAGGCACAGAGCTGGCTGAAAACCAGCAGCTCCTTTCTGTAAATGAAAACATCGAGGGAGGACATCAGCCTCCATGGTGGAACATAAATCATTCTTACGTGTCTCTTATCTCCATGGAGATGGCAAAGATTTTGGCACTTCTTGCATCATTGCTTGGTAGAAATAGTCTTCATATACTTCTAATAGCACTGATGGTCCAACCATTCCACACAGAGTCCTCAGGTCCTGGGAAAACCCAAGTATGTGTCACTAATGGGACAGAGGAACGTACCAGGAAAAGATAAAGAGAGAAATAACTTTACTTGTTCCTGTGGAAATAAGTAGAACTGTGGTCAGTCCTCTGAAATAGTTAGTGTTGACTTCACCTTTGCAAAACTTCTTTTTCTAATTTCATTTTATTTTATTTAATTTATTTTGTTTCAAGGCAAACCCAGCAAATTCTAAAAGGTGTCATCAGTGTAGTAGACAGAGGCTTTCTGCCTTCTGTGTGACCTGCCCCTGCCCATTGCATAGTGGGCTGGTCTGCACCATGCTGATTCTTTTTCACACACCCTGTGTTACTGACACCTGCAAAAGCTACTTTTCTATGACAATAATCCATTATGTAATCACAATGGATTGTCATTTTAATAACCAATTGACAGATGAATAGAAGCACCTCTTCATGCCTTCCTTTCTAGCTCGTGGAAGAAGATATAATCTTCTCTTCAACTTTCCATCTTTTAAGAAGAGGAAATGTTTTTTCTTCTCTTGCCTAAAGAGGGGCTCCTTCTCCTTTCCTGACAGCAGCTGTGGTCATCCAGAAAGGTGACCTATTTTTGTCTCCCATTAAGGCAACCTTTGTGAGACAGATGATCCTGGCTATCTCGTCCCTCTTGGGGGAATACACATGCTCCCAATTTCAGATTACATCTCAAGGCTTCAACTTTCCTGCTAAGCAGCAGGGTTAACTCAACAGGCCCAACTGGATTTGGCACATACACACCCTTTATCTCTGTTGTGACAGCAGTTAATTAAAGTGACTCAGAAAACAGCTTCTCCAAAACAAAGTCATGTTTATTTGCCTAAGATGTACCCAAAGAAGTGGCCTAAACAGCAAAGAGCCATGACTTGACCTGCTTGTAGGTCTGGCTCTGCCCCATGCTGGTAGGGAAGCCTGCTACCTGCTACACCACCTGACTGCCCAGAGCTCCTCTCTGGTCACTGTTAGTGGCAGCTCATCCTTCCTCCTTGCCTAGCCAGCACCTTTAACCTGTGAAGACCACTGTGATGTCAGCTCTTGGCCTGAAGAAGCACCAGCTGAGAGAAGCAAGCCTGGAGTAGACCTCTTTTCTTCAGATGCATCTTCATCTTTCTTATTTCCTTTCCGCTAAGAGTTTAATTGATTTTATTTTGGTTAGTTTGTATTTCTTCAAGACTAAGATGTTAGTGATAGGCAAAGCCATAAATCTGGGTAGTTGACTGCCACAATTTTGGCCATCATTAATAAGCACAGGAACTGAAAATGAGCATCCCATATTTGATTAGGAAGATGAAGTGTCATTCCTAATCAGTGCACAAATAAAACTAATCATAGCACAAGACGTGCATTTGCTTAAAGAAAACATAACATTTCCTCCACATGAAGAAGTTAGGTCTCATGAGGAAACTCATGAAGGTATTGCTGAAACTGCTTTGATGATTGTAACTTCCACGCACTGCAAAGCAAGCAGGTCAGAGGCTGTGGCTTAAAATGAACAGGCCTGAGCTGGGGAAAAAAAAAAAAAAGGCTTCATTAAGTTCCTCTTGCAATGCCTACCTAGACTAGTAAAGCTTTGGGACAGAAACCGGTAGGACCAACCCTCAGAAACATTTCTGAATGTATAAAAGAAAACAGTAAGTCTTGTCTTTTCTGCTCTGTTTATTCTGTATAATACCCAAATATGATGTATGAAGAAAGAGACAAAAAAAAAAACAAAAAAACCCAGATCTTTCGGGTAACTGAGGAAGAAACACTATAAGCATATAGCAACTTAATGGTCATACCACATTTGAGGTCACAAGAAAATCTGTATGTTTTGCAAGTGATTGATGCATGTTAATGAAATAATAAGTCATTAAGGAACTGTTTTCTTCATTAAGGAACTGTTTTCTTTTTCCTTCTCTTACATAGTTTCCTTGGATATTTGGCTCATAAATCTGTGGAGGGAATGCTTCACCCATATTAAAAACCTTACTTCATTTATTAAAAGGCAAAACAGGGTTCTTTTTTTTTTTTCCTTGCATTTGTCTTTTCATTCTTTTTATTGTTCTTGGCATATTTTCATTGCTTACACTTAAAGTTTTCAAGCATTAATGTCAGACTATGAAAACAAATATTCTTTTTATATTCCACTGGTTTAAAAATTCAGTTTATTTATTTCCTTTTCATCATTTTTTTTTTTTGGCACTGAGTGTATAAAAACCTTTATTTGAGTGTCTCAGGCCTTTTAGTGTTTCTGATAGTTATATTGAGAGAGCATAATTCTGTATGCTCACTATTAAAATAAAGGTTGGTATTTGTGACATTCACAGTGCTACTTTCCTCAAGTTGTGACAGTGGGAATGTTTGAATCATGATTCTATTCTTGGTCATACTTTCACCCCTGGTCCTTTAAAAGTCTGAAAACCCTTACTTTATTGTGGTATTAGGGGATGCTCAGAATCTCCTAGAGCCCCTGTGGCAATCAAAAACCTTCTGGGGACGTGGTAATGCTCCAAGAACGGTTAAGCTTGAGAAGAAGAAAACCATTATGGAATAATAATTTTTGGCTGTGAAAGGGATTGCAGACATTGACTTGTAGACAGCAGTTGGTCTTTACCAGGTTTACTGTTTACTGTGCCTGGTTTGTACCTCACAGCAATGTTTGGTCAAGGGTAATGAAGCACATCGCAGGATCATGGGCTAATTTCAGCTTTAGTTTCTGAAGCAAAGCTTTAAGTAATTAGCTTCTTGGTTTTGGAAAGCAATGTTCTAATATGTTTTTTACAGCTTGCTCTCTTAGTAAAATGTAACTAAAGTTTGTACCCTAAGGGAACACTGTTGAATATTAGTTTCTGTTTGCTCTCTAGTTCTAAAGAAATAACCTTCTAATAATATTGTTTTTGCTCTTGTTCAGGAATCTGTTGGCCTTTAGGATGTGATTTAATTTATCTGAGAAGAAAATAGCTCTTACCTGAACTGTGACATGGAAAGTTCTTGGATTGGAACAATATGATTTTTCTGTATGAAGTTTATTTTCATGTTGACTTCTTTGAAAAAGAAGAAAATAATGACAGAAATAACAAATAAAATCATTATTTGTATTATAGCTTGTAACAAATACATTTTCTAGGAATTAAACACAGAATTGGAAGTTACTCTATATGGTGATAAAAAAAAGACTGATTCTTCAAGTACCCTACCCTCAAAAAGTAAAAAAAGAAGTGAAGCAGAATAAGGATGTTTTAATTCCTTAACTAATATTTTGTGTTCAAATTATCAAAACTTAGTTTATCTTTTTGGCAGGGAAAGAAGATGCTCTTCCTCGATATCTTGTGATGCACAATGTTTCATGTTTCAGGACAGCTCTCCTGTGCAGGTCAGCAAACAGCATGAATTGTTCTCAGCATGATTCAGATTCAGGTAAATTGATAAATTTGCTACATTTTAAAAACACATAAAAGTGAAATAAGGAATACATTTCTGCATGGGATGTCCTGATCTCCATTTTCTTCTTTCTTATTTCTGAATCATTTAGGCTTCTTCATTGTCTAAACATTATCTCCAAACCCATAGCAAATGTGTTGGGATTTAAGCACTTTGGACATCTCTAGAGAGGTCTAGACTTCTGTACAATTCCTCTCTAGCATGGAGGTCATGGGGCCCAAGATGGGAGACATGCAGTAGTGAATCAAGCTCTTCTCAAATATTCTTCATCATTTTCAGGGATGAGTGTTGCTCAGTTTGTGTCCATGCTTGTATGTTCACGAGTCTGTATATATGTATACATTAGGTATTATTTATAGATAAATATTTCTCACTTTGCTGTGATGTCCAATGCCAAATCAGCACAGTACAGAATTTTTCTTTCAGAATTTATTGATGGTCTAAAACCATTATTGATAATTGGAGGATGATGCTATTTTCCTGATTTTTACAAATGTCCTTTGCAGTCTGCAGTAGATTTATTTTTTTATGGTTATGGCTAATAGCTAAATGCTACACTTAATCACTTAATTTATATGGCAGACATTAATAGCTTTAAAAAGATTTCCTTCCCTTCTTGTGGCAGGAAACTTCTGTCAATTGCTTCAAATAATATTTCTGAAACACAATATAGGCAAAACATCATTCGTGCCGTAGTAGACCTAACAGTCAAACTTAGCAGATGTTTCTTATGAAGTTTTTCTGTTTGTCAACTTCAAACTTTCTTTCTATCAGATACCCCTGGGACAACACCTCAGTGACATTTCAGTTTTTTATTTGTTTGTTTGCTTATTTATTTACTTCCTTTCTTTTTACTGAAAAAAATACAGTGAAATCTGTTTTGCAGGAATATAATTTAAAGGAAGTATTCTCTTTCCTTATCACTTCAGAAGTAAACCAATTTTAATTTTTCATTATTAGTTTTAAGGTACACTCTAATCAGAAGATCGATTTCTAGAAATTAGTTATTTTACGTGAGAAAGTTGCAGAAAACTAATTAGTTTTACTTGTCTTTCAGTAAAGGTATGTCAGAACTGGCACATAAGAGCTGTTGTTCATTGTCTCAGAGGGTTATTAGAAATATTTTTCTAGCAAATTGCATTCACTGCTAGTGTAAGGATTATGCCAGCAACAACTTTCCCCTCCTCCCTTTCCCCTCCAGAAAATTCCTCCACCACAGCAGTACTGTTAGCACTGGAAGCAGTAACATAGACCAAGATCAGATGGTTTCTAGCTTGACTTAAAACATTGCCTATATGTTGTGTAGATGGGCAGCTCACCACTGGAAAACAATTCCTCTTTTATACCTGTCAAGTAACAGAATTTTGTGTTGGAAATATATCCATATTGTAATGATCTAAGTCTGGTTATGCTTCACTACAACGTTTTTCAGTGACAACATTTTTCAGTGACAGCATTTAGAGCATTTTAGATATTGATCCAGCCTGGTTAGAAAGAGTGAGATTTTGTACCTTCACTTAGTGCCTGGCCTATGCATCTGTTGTGTGGTAAATCTCCAAAGCCACACTTCTGTCACTCACTTACATGAGGATCCTGACTAGTAAGGGAAGAATTTGGGACATACTACAAATTTTGCAATATAGAAAACTTATTTCTGATCCTGTAGTGTTCTTAAATTTAGATTAATGAGATTACTGAATATTAGCTGCAGAAATCCCTTACCAAAAGATTGGTAACTAACTAAAATGTAGGGAAGCATTTGCAGGGCAGGGAGAGTGGCCGGGTTGCTTCTGGGAGGCTCTAATGAAATCACCTTCCTACAGCTCCATCTCTAAGGCACACGGGTTTCCCCTAGTCTTCAGCCATCCCTCACAACACAGAGGAAATAACTCAATTTCCAGGGAACTGATAAGCCCCATTATTTCTGTTAACAGATGTGACATTTGTGGGACTTAGCCATGTGCTACGGTACTGTCTGTTCAATAAACATTTTGTTTCTGGGGTTCAACGTTATTGACAAAGCATGTTTATGTTTTGCTGTCTTTATGGAAGCTTTAAAATATATTACAAAAGACATGTCACAAACCTTTACAAAATACTTAAATTATTATTATTATTATTATTATTATTACTACTACTACTACTACTACTACTACTACTACTACTACTGCACTAGCACTGTCCCTGCCTGTACTTAAACTATGTCAAGTGATGGTGAGAAGCACCAACTATGTCAAGTGATGGTGAAAGCACCAGAGTGCTCTCAGCTGGTGACTGGCTTCAAGCTGTCCTCCAGAAGAAAGGAGCCTGGCTTTGTGCTGATGGTAGGACTGTGTTGTCAGGAGAAACTTGGTTGCTGGAAGCCCTTTTTTAAAATAAAATCTACAGTAATTCGTGACTCCTTGGTTTACCACAGAGAAAAGTGTCAACCAAGGGATGTTGGAATGGAACACCAGCCTCACTCCACAATTTGCCCTATAATTTAATTTGCAAAGAATTGTTGAGGAGCACATATGGACACCTGCAAGTCCTAGAGGAACAATGAAAAATGCAGTGAGTCAGACTTACTTGTGCTATAGTGGAGCTTGGAGACTCAAGGCATTGGGTGTTGCCAATTTTATGATACTCCTGTTGTCAATGTGTCAATGTGCAATGAGGCGTTTCTCACGGGTGAGTGAGATACTAAGTTCTGCGAGGAAGAGCAGGACATTGTGGGAAAATATGTGCCATGTCACATACCTAACACTTGGCAAGTCTGAGGCAATAGTTATGCCTAAGATAACAGCAGCTAATGCAGTGGAATTAGGTAGAGCATGCAAAATATTCACTGTGCCCTGAGGTCACTGAACACTACTGCGACTAGATATGCCCACCCTCAGATCAAGTAAGGATTAGAGGAAACGTGAAGCTGGCACATGGATCAAAAAGTATAAAAACCCCAACCAAAACACAAGAAAACCCAGCCCTTAACCTACTGAGTTCAGAAGCATAGGGAAATAAAAAAAATCAAGCTGAAACTCTTCCAAAAAGGACAGGTGTGTGAGTAGTTCCTGCTGAAGGGAGGTATAATGTTGTTTACATTGCTGTTCTTAAGCAAGACTTCACTTTGGCACCTCCCAGAGCATAAATATTGAGATTTTTAATGAAGCAGCTGCAGGACATTTAATACTAAGGACAGTATCTTTGGATCAGAATATATTGACACAGGCTACGTTAACCCTGTTAATGAAGTAAGGTTCCTTTTCTGTTTTTATACTCAACAGTGGGGTTTAATAAGGCAGAAATATTTTAGCCTTTTTTCCTATGTACACCTCCTTCTACATTCTGATCCCTTAAAATATATGCAAATAAGTAGTTGCTATTGTGGGTCAAAATGTCCAGCTGAATAATATGGTAAAGCTTGTTTTTAATTAGGTCCCCTATTTCACCAAAATAAGCAAATACAGAGGAATCTTTTTTAGAGAATAATGGCAACAAACTGGGTACTGTAATTTCAGTAAGGGGTCCAGTTAATCAAGCATAAGAAACTTCTTGAGGAGAAACCTTTTAGGAAAGTGTTGAGAAGCTGAAGTTTTATGCAGTAAATGCTATAGGAGATTGCATTTGTAAATGGACAAATATGGTGAACTTTTAAAAGCAGAGAAATTAATTTCTCTGCATCCTCATCCACTACTGCAAGGTGCAATATCCAGAATAATATTGTGGAAAAGAGTTCATACATGAAGCCATTTGGGATAGTTACCAATATTGCAGTTGAATTCTACCAATTCTACCAATTCTACTGCTGTGCCAACCAGTCTCAGCCCATCCTTGTCCTCAGTGAGGAATCCAGTGCCTGGGGCTGTGGCTGGAGCTGCTCTGGTGCCTGTGGATGCTTGCTCCTGGCTGGGTCAATGGAATGTGTTCTGGCTGCCCCCATGGGGAGCTGCCATGGTCCCAGACACCCCCTCTTGTGAAACAAGGTGGTGTAAGACTAGTGTTACATTTGTTATGTAGAAAAGGAACAAACGAGTTAATCCAGCACAAGCTGCTAGAAATGTCCAAGAGAGATGAAAACTCGGTACACTTGCAGCCCCATGCACCTAAGGCAGCCATCTCCATTATTTGTAGCTCAAGAGCCATTCCTTATTCAGTGGCAATAATGATGCTCCCAATTATACTTTAGTCCTTTAGTAGGAAAATATTTTAAATAGAGTGCTTGGGAAGGTACAAAACTGAAATTTTATTCAGTTACTTGTATTAATTCTTGAGGTAATTAAATGCTTGTGCTGACCCTTCTGCATCCCAAATCAGTCGTCAGTGATGAACGGGGAGTGAGTACTCTCTTGCTTACACACATCACTACACAGCAGGCATTAGCAGGGCAGAAGAGGACTTGACTTCATCTAAAGCAGATCACACAGATCCGACAAGAGATTGACAAATGTAAATATTAGGCAAGAAGGATCAGTGACTGCACCCACTGCAGCATGGCCCAATTTTTTAATCTAATATGCATACCTACCTCATGGGGGAAAAAATAGACTATATCAGCTAAACTAACACTGAAATCAAACAGCAGCTCTTGCTTGGTTATGTCCTGAAGGCATGGCATAGGCACTGTTTCATGGTAGCTCCCTGAGATACCTGACAAGCATGAACTACATCTCAGTAAAAAAGAAACAGATTTTTTTTTCTTAAAAAATACATGTTAATATAATTTGTAAGGTAATGGCATTAATTGGGTAGAACATTTAAACTCAAGGCTTTCAAATTCAATACGACTGTTGCCTTTTTTTTTTTTTT
>VXBU01011577.1:177741-203516 GCA_013400315.1 Bombycilla garrulus
TCCTCAGTGGCCTTCTAAAACTTTCAAACCATTTCATCCACTTTGAAAAAAGGCATAAAGATCTCAGAGGCATGATACTCCCACACACTTAAGGAAAACCAGTGTTTGGAGAGTGGAATAAGACTGAGAGGGGTCTCCCTGTTGAGGAAAAGTCTGGAATATAAGGGTGTCCTTTGGCCAGTGGTGATGGGGGTAGCAGCTGGCTGGCCAGCACAGAGGGAGTGCACAGCCAGACATGCTGCCCCTCCACAGCTATTAGTGACAAAACACACAATGTGGAAGCTGAGGGCTTTCTATGGTGTGGGGAAGTTAAACTTTAATGGAAAGGATAAGCCGTAAAAAGTTGTCTTGGGAAAATGCAAATTTAAAAGAAAAAAATTATTCAGCAGTTTTCTTGTAATGGAATACTTGTTGGTATTTAAAATCTGATACTGTAGCACATTATCATGCTAAGTTACCATGATGCCTTAGTGAGCAAGAAAAGTATTTTTCAAATGATTGGAGGATTCAGAGGACCATAATTCACACGGCCTGAAATACAGCTCAATTTCTTTCTGAAAGGAGCCTTTCTCACAAGATTCCTGGCACCTCTTGGGTACAGCTGGATCAGAAATAAAATACAAATAGCCTCTATTTGAATTCAGTGTTCCTTCTCTGGCCACAGTGTCAATTAAGAAGTCAGCAAGGGTGTGTATGTGTGTGGGTAGATAAATGAATAAGTAAGATTACTTGAGTTATTCCCATAGATATAACTGCCACCTTTGTGATGATGACTCTCAAAATCTATTTCCAACCTCTCCCAGTTTCTTATATAATACCAGACGTGTCATTAGTGTCTTCCTCAATCAAATGTTCTTTATCTTATTCTTCCCTGGGCTCTTGCCAGGTCACATAGCTTCATAAAAGTCCTGAAATCCATTCCCACAGCCACAGATCTGATTCATCCTGTGACTCATTTCTATCTCGGCTGTTGCAGGTTCTTTGTTTCTATTTGCAGTCTGTAAAGCCTGCACTTGCACAACTGGTCATGTTGGTTATAGGCACTAGTAAAATCCCATCCTTTCACTGACAGATGAGAAAGGAACTGAATGCGATGAAATTGCCAGTTTATTGTCTTTTCACCTTTGAGAATCTAGTAAATTTGATTCATTCAGATTTTCTCAATGAATGCAGCTTAGAGAATCAGAACATGAACAAGCTTATTTGGCCTCTTTATATTTTTATAATAACTGGTCTGTTGTGGGAAACTCAGATTTACTTCCCATCTGATGGCAGTGCCCCATAGGGCTCCAGATACCACTTTGAGTGTCAGAGGATGAAAGACAGGGTTCAGGGGTGCTGTGCTTGATAGTAACTATCTATAAAGAATAAATAAATTTTCATTTATTCCCAACCTCCAGGTATCTAATAACTCAATTTTCTTCCCCTTTGCTGGACATCCACAAAGGGAAAGCATATTCACTGAGATCATCCTAACTGAATTGATACATCCTCATGTCCAATAGAGAGTCTTCTGTCTGTTTTTTAGGTGGTATTTCAGACAGGCCTTCAAAAGAGTTACTCTTCATAAAACAATATTTGCTGAAGATGCTGATGAAGATCCGGTTATGTTCAAGAGTGTTCATATTTCCAATATCTCTAACAAACTTGCCAAATCAGACAGGAACACAAGAAGATGAAGGGTACTGCTGAGTCAAGTACACCCCATGGTTGGCAGTTCTGACGAGGGAAACCGTGATCATCCAAATCTCAGTTCCTGGCTTTTTCCACTGGCTCAATAACATTGACAGACACTATGGTTCACAAATCCCCTTTAAAAATAGAGAGAGAGAAAAAGAAAATGCATTTCAAAACAAGTCCATAATGTCATTTTACCCGCTTGTACTTCTAATTGTCCTGTTACACTTGTAGGGTTAAAAGAAAAGAAAAAATAATTACTACAGAAACAGATACATCATAGTACTTGCATTCAGATGATGATTTTGGGTAGAGCTCAGGAAATAGACCTCAACTGCCAGGCTGTGAATGCATCTTTTTTTCTTGCTTGTTTCCTGCAGGAGAACACAGGGCACGGGATAGCAAACTGCAGAGTGTGCAGACCTTGGACTCAAGCATGGCACTCCCAAGTTAAGCTGCTCGCCTTTTTTATCTGGAATTGTCTCACTGCTCTGAAAGGGTTATAGTCCTCTACAGTCACTGAACCCAAAGACTTGGCTTGGCTGCAGATCAAGCGCGTGAAGAACGTGTGACCTTCTCAACACAGAAAACCTTTGTTGCAAGAAGAACTCAAGTAGCAACACAGAAATTTGTACTGGGAATAACTAGTGCCTCTCTCGTTCTTCTATGTAGGAATATATAGTTCAGCCAGCGTTTCTCACAGGCAATTGTTACTTTGTTAATCTAAATTTTCCAGAGCTCTTCCTGAATCCTTGGGTTAAACAGTTATCACCACATAAAGAGAGGACACTCAGCTATTCCCACACATAGAACCAGGGGAAGAATTAATTATTTCTTATTATCTGCTTCCAAAGGCAGGCTCTTCCCTCAGTGAATGAGACAAGAAACAATATTATAGCCTCATAATTTGAATGGGTAAGGGCATAAACCTTACTATTTGGATCATCCTCCCTTGCCCCTCCAATGTGACTGCAAACAGCTGGATGCCATTTTCTTCCTCTCTAATGAGGAAGGTTCTGGAAAAGAGAAGAACTTAGGTGCTATAAAAATATTGACCTGGAAAAGGCCTGTCTGGAAAGTACCTTTATGAAATTCTGAAACCTGGCTACAAACTTTAATGAAAAGTGTTTCACAACTTTCTTGTCAGACAGGTAATTGTTATTATCACCATTTGATGTCTTGCATGGACTGGGACAAAGACTATGTGAGTCGCTCAAAGTGACAGAGATGAGAACAGCATCTAGCTCCCAGTGCCACAAATATATAAGACATGGCAGGTCCCCGGTCCATTTAATTTCATGACCAAAGGATATTAATGTAAAGATGAGGAGTGTAAAAATCAGTTTTAATCTGTGTGGCGACATGGATAACATTATTTTCAGCAGAAATTTTATGAGAGATGCTTCAGAGAAGCCACAGCCAATACAGTGAGTGATGTGTCTCGTGCAGTGCCCTTGTGTCAGTGGGGACACTGAGACACTGGGCTTCTGTTCCTGTGTCCTGTGTTGATCTAGTGAAAGCCTGTACTTAGCTGTGCAAGGGTACACTAGCCTAGCTATTGCTTGGTCCTTTAAAATGCTGGAAATATTAAAAACAAGTCTGTTTCCAGGCTGCTGACAAACTCGCTTGGGCTAGCATTTTCCTTTTTCCTATATATAGGAAAAGAAAGCAAAACATGGTTGGTTCATCTACACCTGAATTTTCTTGCAGCAGAAGTGAACAGTGGTTCTATTCCCATATAACAGTCATCATGTTTTACTTCGTCCAGAAAGAAATGGATGAAGTTTCTCCAGATACTAGGCAAGTTGTATCATGATGGATTAAAATGACAGCTTGTTCTACAAATCCTTAAGGATTAAGAACATTTATTTCTAAACACTAAATCCCAGCAAAAGGACAGGAGGTGTTTATTTTTGGCTTGGAGTAGTATCACAGCTGATAGTAGAGACACCAAGTAAGATTATAGTGAGCAAGGCTAGGAAAATGTATAAAAGCATAATTCAATTTCTTTCTTATTTAATTTATTTTTACTTTCTTTTGTTCAACAGGTTATTGCATTGCTTTATATTTATAGTAAAGAGTAAAAGCTAAGTTATACCTTTATTTTTATTTCAAAAAATAGCTTGTATTTTGTTTTGTGTTTATTAAGAAGTATATTATAGATGGAAATTCTAAATATTGCGTCTACCTGATGTGTATTTTATTGTTATCAAGTATTTGTAGTTCAAGAAAATCTGATATACTAAGAAATTACTCAGCAGGCAGGAGAGAAAGGGCAATAAAACCTAATCGTGGAAACTTCTGGCCATGCACAGAGTGTCAGTGTGCCTGTAACAGAAGTCCTCTTCTACGGGAATGTTGTATGGCTTAGAGATTGCAGCATTCTAGATACACAACACTCACCCACAATGTTTCATTTGCCTGCAAGCACTCTGATGTTATAGTGGAAGGATTCCAGTATCTCCAGCTGATGAGATTTCAGGTATGTTGCTGCACCAGCTTTTTCAATTTCTTAACATTTTAATGTAACTCTGCAGCTTCTGCATGCCCCAGCCTGGTGTGATGTGACAGCATCCACAAAGCATGGTAGTAGATATTCAGTGTTTAGCAGCTACTGTAAGTATCACCTGTTGGTAGGGTATGTACTACTTTTGCAACCATATGTATCCCACAACCTGTCCTGTCACCTTCCTGGGATTCTCACAGTAGTCCTGCTATGTTCTACTTGGGGAAGAGGTGGCAGGAGGTAAATAACTTGGTGATGGTTGATTTGCCAGAGGGATTGTTCCAGGTGGTGAGGAATTGTTGCTCGCACCCTTTGAGTGTCAATGCTGATATACTTTAACAAGATCCTTGCACTTTGACAGTTTGCTTCTGAGGTTAAGAGCTTATCCAAATGATCAAGATTATGCTTAGACTGTGTGAGAGATGCATTCACGGCACCTCAAAGCCTTGGGTTTTTTGACTGTCCCAGTTGTCCATCGCTGTTTTGCCACTCATACTATGGTAGTTATTACTACAGACACAGTTGAGTTGTAAGTACTCTGAAATAGGCCGTTGAAGGAAATTTTACATTCTCTCTCTACACAGTCAGATATTCCTCTATCAGATGGCTCCAGAGGGACACAGTCCTTGCCTCACCTGTGTTTCTGCCCGTCCTATGCAGTTGCCCTTGCACAGCTCTGCTCCTACTGTACGCAGATCAGCAAATCCTCTTTGTAGAAATAATCCTGCATCATCAAATTATCTTTGCTCAATTATCTATGCTTTCATATTTCTTATGAATACTACTGAAAATCCCTAAGACTTGTAAAGGTAAAATAGGGATGGTGCAACCTAGTCTCTTTCTGTGAATCACAACAGGTATGTCTTCCAAACAGAGATGGAACTTCTCTGCTGCACAGAGGCACCTTTCTGGCCTTTAAACACAAAGAAGTTACAGGGCTGGATGTTCTTCCCTGTTTTCCTGTACATCAGCATGTTCACATTTCGTCAGTGACATGAATTTTCCGTGTGACTTCTATTTAGTCACTAAAACCTGCCTGCATATGACTGTGTCAACGTTATCAACTCCCATTATTATGCTTTAAAATGCTTGCAACTGTGAAAACCAACAGACAGATGTTTCCTAGTGAACAGTGTGTGCCATGGCTACTTGCATGTGAGCAGCAGAAATACGAACTTTTCAAAACAATACACATTTTGTGGTCGGGTTCCTCCAAACCAGTTTGTGTCCTCACCGAAAGCAGTTTCCTGGCAGAACATAAGGGTACAGCAGCTGTTTGAGCAAAAAACAAGCCACCCTGTTGCTGGGGTGGTTTTGTATATCCTCAATAGATTTTTTTTTTAACTACCCAAATTCATTGCAAATTCACAAACAACATGCAGAAAAGAATCCTTCATATGCACTAGGTACAGGACATCACTGCATTTTTGGTGTCATTATTTCTGTATGCCAGGCTTCTTGTTTGGAAAGCTGAGTGAAAAGTTACCTGTCTCTGAGTCAGGCACATTTGTCAGACGTAAAGATGATTTTCTGAATCTGTGCTTCCTTAGCAGGGTAAGCCTGAATTTAGAGGACTGCATATATTCAGATCCCATTAAATGAACTTAAAATATTCATCATCTCAGCTTATTCTCTCTATAAAAGCAAAACAACAAAAATTGGCAATTTCTGTCAAAGAGGTATGTTTTTAAGAGACAGTTTTTGCATGCCTGTAGGAACATATAATAATAATAATAATAATAATAATAATAATAATAATAATAATAATAATAATAATAATAATAATAATAATAATAATAATAATAATAATAATAATAATAATAACTTTAAAATTCATTTCACCATTAATTATGTTCCTTGCCCATGTGTTTGTCTTAGTGCCTGTATTTATCTCACAAGATTAACAAATTCAATGTTCTACATGAGATGCTTCACTGACCGCTAACATTTTCTTATTATTAATTTTCTTTCCTGACAGTAAACAGAAGACATACACCATGTCGGTACTATGATGTTCTAAAATGCTGGCCGAAGGCATTCCTTTATGTTTACCAGAATTTTACATATTTCTTTGGTTCCACTTAGAATAGAGAGGCTTTGGAGTTTTTTGTTTTTGTAAGAAGTGAAAGACATGTATTTGTTTGTCTTCTGTATTCTAGGAGGCACATAATAAGGAAAATAGGTTTAAAAAATAATTGTTATGCTTCCAAGCATATTTAATATGTGTGCACTTGGATGCATATAATTCAGTTTTATATTTTGTTTTATTACTTTCTTTCCAGAACAAAGAAACTCATGAAAATCCAAGTCAAAGAAATAGTGTGTGAGAGTGTGCATCTGCATACAATAATTTCTATACTAACTACATTACATAGTAACACGAACCATCTAGCTAGAAATACTCCCCTACTTCATTACACTGTGCATAGAAAAATTGAGCTTTATGCTAGAGACCTTGTTGCATTCACTGCCCTCTGAATCTTATGCCTTCCATTGTTCTGCTCATCTCAATTTAAAATGCAGTTCCGATTTTGATCTCAGAGTACTATAAATCCAAATTAAGTCTAACAGCTTCAAAGAAGTTTATTTCTGCTTTACATAGTTATAACTAAGATAAAAATCTGGTCCATATTATTCCTTTTATAGCAAGTTAAAACACGTGCCCTTACTGTTGGCAAATCCTCAAGATTAACAGACATGTGTTGCTAGAATAGCTGCTTTACTTTTTTTTTTTGCATCCAGTGCTATTTTGGGTTCCTTCCCCTTTGACACACATTCCTGGTAACAATTAAAAGCAGCTCCTTTTAGTACAAAATTAAAGCTGATAGCTGAACACTTTATGTATCAAATACATTTTCTGTATTGTGTATCAAATACATAAGATGCTGATTGTCATATGTGGAATAGAAATGGGAGGTCAGATTGTCCTTTTACTTACAGTGGTGTAAACCAGCATAGTGAAAGATGAATAGAAAAATTATTCTGGGGATCTACTGATATTTGGTGCTTGGCTGTCAAAAGAAGCAAGTGATGCAGAAACAGAGATTGTCTGTGGGCTCTGGATGAGCCCTGTCCCTGCCAGTGTAAAGTCTTTTTGGAATGAAAAGCAATGCACAAGGTCATTCACATCTTTCCCCTCTTGAAGGAATCAGAGCTGGCACTGCAGGACATTACAGTGGTGGGTGTAATGCTGTTTGCTGTAGAGGACTGCTCCCGTTGTAACGCTGGAGTTACAGGTCCTGTCTCCCCTTTGACACAGCTCCGGTCCTTGCTGGTCGAGATGGACTTGGTGTCTGCTCTGTCTGTGGTCAGACTCAACACCAAAGATGTAAAGGAGAAGTGGATGACCTTGTCCATCACAAATTCCCACAGCCTTAATTCCCTTGTGCTCTTGCTGACATAAACTACTGAATGTCCCTGCATCTAACTGATTTCCTCCAGAAAAGTATTCAAATATTTTTGGAGTGAGTCTTGGGGCCTCAGTGCTCTTCTCTTTTCTCTTTTCATATGACTGGGGCTGGCCCATAATATTTCCCAGGATGGTTTTAGGCTTACTCCCCAGATTTCAATTCCAGGTGCTGCAACAGAATGTTCTTAGTGGAAAGTCCCTGGGACTTCCCATTTACCTTTGGGGTCCAAATTTTCTGACTTCCAGTGTGCACAGGCTGAAAAACTTACTTAATTTAGCATTCCTTATGTCAGCATTCCTGGAAAAATTCCCATAGTTTATTATATCAGTGGGTGAGGTGGGCAGATGGTGGCATGGGTCAGGGCTTTTACCATTTTTCTTTACCGGTGCATTAAGATAATAGGGACAAATAGCCATGAATAGTGATGAAGGGGATCAGCTTCTAAGAGCTCCATTATGGTGAAAGGGTGTTAAACTCACAGCCTACGGTCACCTGCAGGGACTCCATGCAGCCTATTACCCCAGTGATCACTGCAAGTTGGGTAAAATATCAACCCCTGCTCAGGAAAGGTTTCCCTTCAAGTGTAGTAAGAAGGCTTTAAGTTTAAGTCAGTGGGATTTAAGCATATGCTTGTTTCCTGAAGGATGACTTGGCTAAGTTTATTCCTTCTGGCTAAACCACAGCATTGCTGTCTAGTCCTCAGAAAGAATAGGCAACCAGTTGTCCCTGAGTCTTCCACCCACAGTCACTGGGTTTCCAAGAAGACATTTGGAAATGGACAAAAATATGGGGAAAGGGTCCTGTTTCCAGGACAGTTGCTGTGATAAATGCCGACAGTGTGGTTACCAAAGGATAAAGAAGATTTGCTGTCATCCTGTGATGTTTTGCAAAACGTGTATGTCAACGTAAGAGCATAGGTACTATATATAAGTAAAGAATATAAGAATAATTTATTTCTTTATTTACATGGTTTTTTTCTGAGTGTTCCAGGAGTGGTGATCATAATTCCTGTAATACCTCAGCTCATAAATACTCAGTATGGTATGTAACCAACACTGTCTGGTGCAGCTGAACCTTGTGTTTGCCTCATGGTAGTTGGATTCATTCATTCTATTTTGAAGAGACAAGCCTCCTGGTGAAGTTATATCTCTCATTACAGACTCTGTTTGAGTGAATCCTGTCATGCCCCATATCACACAGTGAGGTGATGGTTGCTTTGGAGATGTTGTAAAATCACGATGTCCAGTGCAGACCTAAGACAGTGAGATGCTTAATCTAGAGCTCATAGGAGGCCATCTGCCATAGGAAAGAAAACTTATTTAGCTAACTTAAAACTAAACATCTCAAGTTAACAACACAAAACACTGTTTTCCTCAGAAAATTACATTTAAATACAATGCTCCTCTGGAAACGAATAGCTTTAGGGGAACTGCATTTTCTGTTGGAAAGGTATTGCAGTGAGAGATCCTTGATCAGCTCCAATAATTTAAGCACTGTAGCTTTATGGGGTGTTATTATTGACCCTGGCAAATAAGAAAATATGTCCTTTGCTCCCTTTTTTTTTATTCCACCTGCAGTGTCCTGTCTCTACTTCCATTGCACTGGCCCCAAACCACTGACTAGACAAACAGATCATCTGACCTCACCCATCTGGCTATTTTTTAGCTAATTACTTTGTGCTCCCAACCCCCAAGCAATTCTCATGTAAACATATTTCAGGAAATATGTTTACAGGAAATACGTTTCTTTGTGGGTAATTCCCTTGCCACCCTCAAGTTCAGGCAGGTGTTTTATTTGTTTTTGTACAGGTTCTAATTCTCTATCATTAGACTTTGCAAGTTGTTATTCTTGTTTTAACTGCTTTGATCTATTCACTAACTTCAAACTAGCTTAAGTAAAAGTTGACTCCTGTATGTTTTCAGTGATTTATTTTCCTATTATAATAATGTCCCTGAACACTGTTTAGCTTCATGCAGCTTTTCATCTGTGCTCAAAAGAATGAGAGTTCTGCCACAAATAGGACCTGGAGACCTTTCTTTCCCACAAGAAGAAATGCAGATGATCGCATGGCATCAGCTCTCAGGTAAAACCCCAGCCTAGATCTCACTGTGGATGCATGAACTGTGTGGTGAACTGCAGGAGAGCTCCTCTGGCTCTGCAGGATGTTAAGTTGCAGCAGGTCGTGCTGCAGGGGTCCAGATGTTTTAGAAGAACATCTAAGATGTCCAGAGTGACAGCCCAACTTCCAATTGCAACCTTCAGCTTCCACAAGGGGAAGAAAGGAGCTCAGGTGAAGCCAATTCGTGTCCTGAAATCTCTCTTACCTCCAACTTCTACCTTCATCATTTCCAGCTGTGACTGAGCTTGGCTCATCCTTAAAATAGGTGACATTACTTGATGATTATATTAATGCATGTAATTACCTCTCAGTATTCTCCAGAGGATGCAGAAGGTCATGTTCCTGTTTTCTCATAAGTAGTTCTAAAAATGACACAATCCTAGAGGCAGGGCCTTTTGTTATACTTATTTTATGAAGGTGAGAGCGTAAATATACCACCTAAAATGTGGATTATCATAAATCAAATTACAGAATAGCCTACAGGGCAGTAGTTTGTTGAGGTAGCCAGTGAACTTTGAGTCTTCCCTTCCAACAAGCTGAAAGTGAGGTGTGTCAGAACATTTCTGAATTAATTGGAGTTTTATGTTTGATTTACCCAAAGCCCCTTTAAAAACAGAAATGAAATAACATTCATTTCTCTGAAACTTCTGAAGGGAAGGTATGGAGCTAAAATACTGCCAAATTTTATTGTATTTAGTGAGGAAGATAAAGAAAGGATTAAAAAAGCAGTGAGGGAAAGAACCTGGCCTGGTCAGGTACACATGAGCCTGTATCAATGCCATTGTGTTTGTTCTTCCTGGAATGAGCTAGGTGGGGTTTTTCCTGTTTGTAGAAGAGAAGCACCTAGGAAGAAAATACCTAGGATGGGAATCATAACTCATACTAGTAGCGTCTTCATGGACTTCTGGTGGGAAATCTCTTCAGTCCTTTGTAGAAATCCTGCGGGCTTCAGCTGGGCTGGCACCAGACACTGAAGGTTTCCGAGACTCAGCTGCTAAATACAGTTAGTAGAAAGCTATCATTTAGAATTTCCTCTCTAGGTTTTCCTGGTAAAGAATCTAAATGCAGAATGTGGCTTAGGGAACCCACATTCTCTCCAGGGAGATAAAACATACACACCCAACAGTCAGAAAAAGAATCTGTTCTCAGTATTTCTAGCTTGTTTTCCAACCAGCTGGGATTTCCATGCTGCGAAACTTGGACCCATATGGAAATGATGGCATACTGCTCTGACCCTAATTTTACTTTCAAACTTTAGAGTTTTGTCCACCTCAGGGAACAGTGCAAAATGGAATCAGGATGGACCTGGAGGAATAAACAAATTTGTGCAAAACATTTGCCTTCACTGTTAGGCATTCTTGCTGCCAAACTCAGTCAGCAAGTCATTCATGGTTTTCATGGGAACTTTTGCCTCTCAGTGAAAAGATAAATGAATGCAAATATTTCTTCCTTCCCAGAAATAGAAGTTATGTGGGCATGATTTGGCTTGACAGTATAAATAATGTTGACCTAGCTGTACCACCAGGGTCTAATGGGCTAAAATTTTAATTCATTAAGCCGCCGTGTCAGCTTTGCCACATTTCCAGCTGTTGTGAAGACAGAACTACTCATCTAGTTTCTTATGCCAGCCTGGTCAATGTGCTCTTTGCATAGCAGACTCCAAAGCAGATCAGTACATATTTTGTTATTACTGCCTTCAGGATAGTTTAAAAATTGAACTTTGATAACTTCTCCTTTTTCTTGATTCTATATAGTTTGTCAGAGTAGGTTCTGACTTCCTTTTTTATAGGATGCGGGTGGGTCTTTCACAGCATAACAAGTGTCTTCTCAAAGCATAATATAATGTATTGTCAACACTCTTTAAAGCGCAGGAATAGTAGCAGCAAAACATTTCTGTAGTTATGATGGTTGCAGATATGAGAGGGTACTTTTTGAGTCCTTGAAAGTGCTTTGGGAGTAGGTCTTCTAACTACATCACACAAATTAATCTTTTCCTGCAATGCTTATTCCTGTTTGCTTGTAACCATAGAAAAATGCCTACATAAATTCACCTCTATCTAGGATATTAGTTAACTCCCTTCCCTAGGTTCCTGGAACTAATTAGGACATAAAAGATTATTAAATAAGGGGACCCTTTACTTTCTCCTCAACTTGCCAGTCTGGCAACAGAGTGGAAACAGACTTGGCTCAGTGTAATCTGCAATATTATTTTCATTATATATTTTTTTTCCCTTGAAATCTAACACCCCAGGGCTTACAAATCTGGAGCAAATTGTCTGGTGATATTTTTTAATTATTTGTTAGTGTAAATGGGTTCAAAATGATCCATGTAACTGAGTAAGTTTTAAAATAAGTCTTCTATGACATGCAAAGGCCTGCTTTGTCTTCACAGAATTAGCTTGGTCTTGTTTAAGGCACCGCTTAAGAGAACATGAAGATTTTTTTAAAGTGTATTTTATTAGCATTATAATGTAGTGTTGTAAAGTCATAGCATTAGAGAGTTGCTTCAATTTACTCCACATGTTACTGAAAAACAACCCAAGAAAAAAAAAAACAAACAAAAAACCTTCTGTTTTGTGGGTTTTTTTGGCAGATTGAAAATAAAATATAGACTAAGAGAACTAAGTGCAACTCTGTGATAGAAACTTCTTATCAAGGTGTAAAGTTATTTGGTCCAGTATAGGAAAATTTGTGCCCCTATTGAGGAAAGCTTCTATAAATGAGCTCAACTGTAATACCAGCCACTAGAAAATGCCACACGGGAGACAGATGATGGAAATACAGAAACATTCTGATCAGACACTGCACTTGGTTACAGAGGAAAAAAAATCACATGTCAGTACAGAGACATAAGAAACTGACCTTCACAGCTCCCACTACCAGCTATACATCTGTGGCATACATCCCCGTTCAAATATTATTTTGGTAAAAACAGAACAAAGCTGAACAGTTTACACTGAAGTTTGAAACAAGACAGTTGTATAGGACGCTAGATATCTAGAACACTATTTAGCCCATTTTTATTGATTTCTTTTTAACAGCACGAAACCTGTAGAACATCCTGTCACGCATTTCTGGGGCTCACACTATGACTAGTTTCCAGGTTTCCAATCTTCACTTGAGGCTCTGCCCAACACCTTGCACTGAATGAATCTGTTTCCCCTTCTGGGTCCCCCCACCAGCTGCCCAGTGCACCTTTCTGCTGGAACTCATCTAATGTGCTGCTGAGTTGCTGCACAGCCTGAGCACTTGAGCCTGGGCTGTCCCGGTGAGCACAGATAAACAAGGCTTCAGCTAGGGCTGAGGTGAATTTCTATGTCCTAATTTACACCATTTCACCTACAGTCATCAGCAGATGGTGGCCACTCTCATGAAATAAAGACGGTTTGTCTTCTTTGTCTCTTGTAGTCACGACTACAAGACAAGAGATCAGACAGAGACTGAGGTTTTTTTGTTTGATAACTGAATGGCTGCAGAAGTCCATTGCTGTGCAAGGTTCACCAAGTTTCCTAGCAAACAGAGTTAGATCATGATTCAGAAATGAGCTCAGGTATTTTCTCTACTTTGAGCACCGGAATAGCGCTCAGATGTTCAAAATGAACCTTGATGCTCAAGCCAGGCATAATTTCAGTGTGCTCATGAATCAGTAGCACGACTGTTGCTGCGGTCAGAAAATGTGAGTTCTGTGAGCCTTTCTCTGCTATTGGCTTTTGAATTACTGTGCACAAATCAGTCAACGTTTATCACTTTCTCACTGAGACTTACTTAGTCATTTCTGAAATTCCTTGAACTCCTTGGATGAGAGACTATGCAAGGACAAGCAAGTGAAAGTACAGTATCGTGATGTAATTCACTGAAAAGAACATATTCCTTCTACCATATAGATATTTGTGAACTTCCTTGAACTCCTCAGATGGATGTTTATGCAAGGACAAATCAAAATGTATTATAATGATGTAATTCAGTGAAAGGAGCATATTCCTTCTGCTTATCTTTGCCTCATAATATCATCATTGCAGTTTTCCTTTCCTTTAGGAACCAGACCTTTGCTAATGTCAGTGAGACCTCAAAGTGCCTCTTGCAGTAATGTTTTTGAAATATCTTCTAGTTATAAAGTTGATACTCTGCTAAAAACATTGGTTTCAGCAGATGATCCTCATGTTGGTAATATCATGATAAAACAAATGAATAAGAGTCCTTTTTTCACTTTATTAAAATACTTGTGACATTGAGATATACATGAATCTTCTTTCTTCTCTGCTAATATGCATGTAATACAGATGTCCATCTCAGCTTCTGGTATAAGAATTTCCCCACAGTTTCCACTAGCACAAGGAATTCTTTGTGTTTATTTGGCAGCACAGATTTTTGATCTATGTCAACACTGCTGAAACATTTTGAGCAAAATAAAAAATTATAAAAGCCATTATATTTCTATTTAAACTTGGACTACATTCTGTCTTAGATTGACTGGCAAAGATAATTATATTTCACAGAATTTCTAAGTCCAGGATGAGAAAATGGCCATTGAGAAAACATTAATACAGACAAATGGCCAAAGATCATGAAAAACACTTTATTTCTAATATCTGCTTGGTCAAAAAGCAAATTCTCCTTTTGATTTCTCTGATCTCCTTTCTTTCTCACATTTTCAGAATTATGGGATATAATCCAAATGGCTGTCTTGCTCACTCCTCATATCCATGACTCATATACATGAGTGGAGTCTTTCTGGGGATTGATGACATTGGGTGGCTATTGGGAGACACAATAGTTTAAGTTGCCAAAAAGTAGGCATTGCAGGCGGACTGCCCAATTGCCCTGCTAGGCATTATTAATTTACTCTGCAGTATTTCTGGTTTTATTTACGTGCTTTTCTTTTTTGTTATTTGATATGTTGGGCCTGGAAGCTCCTTTCCCTAGAGTTTCTCCATTCCTCTATCCTGGTGGCCCTGGCAGCCAGAACACCCTCTTGCCATGATTGTGGACCCCTTGAGCCTTCATTTCCTTCTCCAGAACGCACGAATGTTGCAAGGTCAGTACCAGCTCTAATGTACTACTAACCTAAACTGAACAATCCTGCCTTCTTTGCACACCTCCACACTCAGGAAAACCTGACTTCTCCACTGCACTGCCAGGCAGGTTCTTGCAGTTTGGGGTTATCTTGCTCTGGTTAGAAGACAAACTCCTTGAGGCACAGCTGAACCTTAAATTATAATCTGTATCATCCCGAGTGCATCACTGGCACAAAGCTCCATGGAGTAAACTCAAGACCAGCCCACAAAAATCAGGAACTGTTATGGTGTTAAAATCTTCTCAAGCCATGAGTTTCAAAAGTAAAGTGCTTAAGGAATTGTGAGTCATATTGAAGGAAGACGAATAAGTCAAGTTTAATAAATTATTAACATGTATGGAGAAAATATTTTAAAAAATAATGTAAATTCATTCACCTTCTCAGAGCTGAGTACAGATTGAATATATATTGCCTGCTCTGATTGATTCATTGAAACACTTTGCTGCCTCAAGCTCTTTCTTTTTCCTCCTCAGAATGGTGTAAATAGCCAGATATTTAGACAAATAAAAACAGATCAATCCTTTATAGTCCATTGAATAAGGTGAATAAGGACTGCACAAGAACTGTCTGGATAGAGATGCTGTCACTTGTAAAAGTCCTAAAAAAGATCTGCCACATCACTGCTGAAGCCACCAAGAAGACTGAGGTAATTATTGCAACCTCCTCTTTTAAGCAAATTCTGTAGCACAGTTAAAACCACAAAAGTAATACATCACATGCAAAGTGAACCCAAAATCTCAGTAGATTTAGAACTTCTTAATATCAGCTATTGGCCAGTTTTCACTAGACTCAGGAGTTAAATGGGAAACGAGCGGTAGCTAAAGATTCCCAATATATTGAGAGGCTCCATTTAGTTAAATTTATAATTTGGTTATTTGGCCATATTGAAGTCCAAAGTGCTGAATCTAATTTTATTTATATTGAAACCAGTGAGAGATCATTCACTATTTTTACATACAAAATATTCTTTTGTGTCAGCAGAGGCTACTATGAAATATCCTTACTTAAGGATTTGAAAAAATGATGCATACGTTGCCACAACTTGTGACAGCAAATGCCACAATCACTACTTACAACTTCAACTGAGTTTCATCAGATTTTGTCAAATAACAAGATCAACATGGGTTGTATGAGATTAGCACCGACATGGCTTAGTTTGTTTAAAAATATTCAAATAAGACCACTGATCTTTAGAAACAGTGCTTGCTTAGGATTTTAATGAGGGTCTGTATATCCCAGGGAATTTGCACAGAAGTTGCCATAAACCACACCTGATATCTCAAAGCTGCCCATATAAGCACAGGACCACTAGATGTTTTAATGGACTATGGAAAAATTTATTGTAGTGGTATATATCCAGGGTGAAATTTATCTGAGTTTCAGCAGATTTCATCTTATTTCTGTTGGATTTAACAGTTAAAGATGCCAACAAGAAGTCATTCAAAGGTTCCAAATGTCTTAAAGACTTCATACCTTCATGTGTAAGCAAATCTTCTGAAACACAATTTTCAAAGTTAAAAAAAATACTACGAAAGATGGCAGGGAAAAAAAAAAGNCTAACTCCATAAACACGTTCCTGTATTTTTGGTTTTTTTCAAGAGAGATTTGTCAAAATAGCCCCAAAATGCAGTCATTACAGACTTATGTTTATTTGGCAGAGGAAGACAGTATTACTTTAACAGGGAGCTTTTTGTTTAGTTTGGGTTTTTTCGCCTGTTTGGTTGGTTTTTTACTGTTATTGTTGGTGTTGTTCACCGGCACTTTTCGTTCCTGCAGCTACAGTGTTTGGAAGAGCTACCTGTTGTAAATGGCATTCAAGGAAAAAGCATATGGATTGACAAAGCTGAGAATGTCTTACCTGTTTATGTTTCTGAAATACTTAGTCTCCCAAACTAAATACTAAGAGTAAAATGGCGGCTTGAGCCTTATAAATTGTGTAAACATTCTCAAATGCTTAAAGTGTTAAGAATTGTTCACACAAATTGTGCCAGATGCTTAATGGTTAAAGACTTCACCTTCTCATTGAAGCAGCAGTGAAGAGAACACATAGAGGAGGAACTTGCAGTTAGGAGCAACATAACAGATCATCTAAAGACAGACTGGAAAGTTTGCTTGCCGGTGGGGAAACTGCTGATGGTTTCAGGATGTTTAGCACTTAACAGCCAACACTACACTATGCTTACAGAAATCATGGACTTAGGGGTACATTATTAGTCACCAGTACTTTCTGCTTGGTCTTCTTTTCATTCAAAGCTATGGATCTACATTTTCAGATTTGTTTGTTCACTTGAAGCTAGCCAAATTCATTAATCAACATTAGAGAGATTTTACGTAAGAGGTTAATGAGACGTGTCTTATTTACATTAGCCATTTTTACTTCTGCTTGTGGGGTTGCATCTCCTTACATCTCATATTAATGATATTACTGAGGTTTGAGCTTCTTGACTTACAATGGTAGAGTCAACTAAGAGAAACTCGTATTTGGAATTTTAACAAAAGCAGCTATTTGATGACTTACCAGGAAGTGGCAATATTTTTTTTACATAATATGATATTTTCCCTTAAATGAATTGTCCGAGTTTAACGCACAGAATTAAGGTTTGATTCCACAAAGCACTTAAACATAAGTGCAGTTTTAAACATATGACTAGTGGTACTGTTTCAAAAATAGCTCCATCTGTCATGCTCCCAAATTTGTAAATTCTGAAAGACCTTGTTGAATCAGCAGCTTCAGTAAAATTGGCAGATTTGTGTCTGGATCACACTTAATTTTCTTTTTATTTTTATTTTTTTAAATAGCATAGGTCTTCAAAACAAGAAAACCAGTGGGAAAAATCCATGATTTAACTGACAGGAAACAGAAAGCATAGTCATAAACAGTCAAATATACAGTACTGTGAAACTCTGTCTATTAGTAGATGATTACACAGAGAGGTAGAAAAAGACGCAAGCCTGACCAGGCAAGTAGTCCATTTCTAAGCCTATTTTGTTCAAAAACATTCAGCAACCTTAACTACAGATTGAGATACCAAACATATAATGGTGCAATAAAACCAGAGCAATTGGTCGCAATGAAGCTAGAATTTTGTCAAAAGATAGTAAAATATTGCTATATAAAAGAATTTTTCACTGCAGTAACACTGAATGAAAAAGGAGTCACGAAGCCTTTGGGATATGTATTTTATTTTTCAATTGTATTTGGCTCCTTTCTCCACACAGACAAAGGATGCACAGGGCTGTCTAGCTCTTCCCTTCATTTTCAGGGAGAAACGTTTCTGTTGATTGCTTTCATGTGCAGTATACATGTTCACCTTTTTGAGAAGAGGGTCACATTTTGACACAAACAGTGCAGGGCAAATTGCCATGGATCCAAAGGAGTCAGGCTTCATATAAATCTGCTCTAGGCAGTGAATTAAGAATCCATTCACATTAGTGTCAATTAGGCCTTTATAGGGCAAATCCTGACCACAAAAAGGGTCAGTGAGTGGAGAAGCTGCTCCTGTGGCTTTCACAGCTGGAATCTACCCCAGAAAGCTAATGGGAATCCCACATGGAAATATGCCCTTTTCACTTCTGGTGTTTAATTCTCGTAGCATCTTTTTTGGTCATGGTTAAAATTGCACCTGATTTGGTCTCATGGGACCCGAAGGACTTCACCTTTGAGATTTCTGCCCACTTTTTCTGTTTTCAGTCATGGAGGGCAAAATAAACAATACAGGAGCTTACAAGAACACAGGTTTCTTTATCATCTTGCACAAATTTTTATCAAAATCTCTTTAGTCCTCCCTTGAAACCATCAGAAAATGTCCCAAATCAAGTTGTAAATTAAAAGACAAGTATTTCAAGGGCACTGGAAGGTTTCAAGTGAATTAATCTTGCTAGTGGTAGACAGAAACTTCACATATAAACCAGTGGAAGAGGAACTCATTCCATTCCCTCCCCAACAGAGCAAATTTGCGTTCTGGTGATCTCTCCTCTTGACTTCAGAAAGGTAGGGAAGCCATGAAGAAAGGCTGACCATAAGTGAGATCTGTCTTCCTCTTGTACTTCTTTTGAATATTAGTGTTCAGATGCTCACATGGGATTTGGTACTAAAACAAACATCTCCCAGTTGCTGGGCCAATTCCCTTCTGCTTTCTTGTAAAGGTACATCATTTGGGGAAAACAAATGCAGAGGTGCTCACAAATAATTGTCTGTACATAGCAGAACTGTTGTGCTTTGGCCAGGTTGTGTAGTGAAAACAGCTACATGACATGAGCCTGCTCCAAAGGCCACTGCTGCTAATGTGCTCAGCACACCAATCTTTCTGTGCTTTGCTCAGTTAGAGATCTTGGTCTCTACATCTTCCCATGACCGTGAAAAATAGATAGTTTCATAAACTAAACCAAAATCACAATTAAAAAAAAAGTAGGCCCCAAACAACTATGTTGCGAATACATCTCTGTCTGTGTGGTAGGGATGGATAATGGAGAGCCAAATGAGGATTTTGAACTCCCACCAGATCCTTGTATTGCTGTTTCTCTTTCAAGGAGCATGTGAGAGGTGCCAGACGTCCAACGAAACACTAAATACTTAAAAATAACAACTCCACTCATCTAGTGGTTGGGTTTGAAGAACAAACATCAGCCCATTGTCTGGTTTCTGCCGTCATCTTGTACACACAGAAAGCCAAAGACTCCAAATAATTTTGTGGCCTCAGGCATCAACAACAAACAGTGTATGTTTGATGTATTGCCCTAATTTCTGTCCAATGAATATGCTGTTTTGGAGCTGTTTACATGAAGGTTTTTTGTTTACTTGTTTGTTTGGTTTTGTTTTGTTTTGTTTTAACTTCAAGTCTTTATATGCCCTGGGATTTATTTTTTTTTTTTTACCTTTCAAAAATTTTCCTGCTTTCTATTTAGGATGCTGTTGCTGAGAAAGAGGTGACCAAAGCACTCTTTTACTAAAAGGATAATTCTTGCAGAAACTTGCTATTCCAGTCTGATAAATTTCTTGCCTGTCACTACACTTTCTAATTTCTAAATCATCAAATGTTGAGGAAAAAGTACTGAAAGTGAGGGGAAAGAAACATAATTATTCATGCAGTGGAGACAAAGAACACTTACTGAATGCAGTTTCTAAAGCTTTTTGCCAAGCTTCTGCTATGAAAATTGTTGTCCAGAAGGGAGGCTGTAAACCTGTTTTTGAAGATCAATATGTTTCAAAAAGCACTATTGTACTTCAGATTATTGCTTTAACCTTTCTGATATGATTTATAAGGTCTTCTAACACTTGTGGTACCAACATTTGTTTGTGACTTTTACTGCTCTCAGAGCAGTCATTGATTCAAAGGACAGACCTAGTCTTTGGTCTCAGCAAAGCCATATTTTCAGGGGATTAAATGAACACTTTTTCCTCTCCATTCCTCAGAGCTTCTCTTCCCTGGGGCTTCACTTTGCATCCTAGGCTAAACACAACCAATGAGTCAACTCTTTAGAGAAGCAAGAGTAATATACAATCTAAGGAAGTATTATGCATAATGTAGTAATTTATCAAAGGAAAAAGCTTGTGATGAATGTATAGGAAATATTTCAATGCTGCTCATTGAAGAAAGGAATGACAGGTATACACTTCTCAGCAATGATGATAAAAAAGCTGTAATTTTCCAAGCAAACTGTTGAGTGTGATTTATCATTTCATTTTCAAGCTGTGTTTTATAATAGCGGTACTTTGCCAGTACCAACAGCACTTGCTGTCAGGGCAAGGGCCACAGAGGTGTGTGCTTTCTCGTCAGATTGCACAGGCAACGTGTGAGGAAACTGGCCACACAAAGGTTATAAACCACAAAATCTAAAAGGCTTTGGAAGAACAAGCTGAGCCAGTCTGTTAAGAAATATTGCTAGGGCTGGACTGGGGAGTGAAACCCATACATGTACACAGCCCCAGGAAGCAAATCGAAATCCTGTGGAGCAGAGAGAGGAGCTGAACTGAGATGCCCCGCAGTCTGTGGCTCACCCAGGTGGTGGATGAAGCCCCAATGTTTTCACCCAACCGGTTTAATCAGACCTACTCTAAATATGCCTATTATTTCAGGCTCCCCACGAGCCACAGAGAAGTGAACAATATTAGCACCTGAACTCAGAAGGGCCCTTGGTCTAAAAACCATTGCTCTGTAGAGTTGAGCCTGGACCAAGGGCCTGGGCAGATGTGTGACAAGACAGCTGTGGCAGTAGTTCAAAAATTGTGTTTTATGATATTATTGCTTTTCCTCCAACCACTGCTCCATTTCTTAGAGCAGACCCTCAGCCACAGATCCTCTGTTGCAAGGGAGCACCTGGAATTATTTTTGGAATATTTCAGGTGCTCCAATAGTCAGTTGGAGGTGAGGGTATTAGCAGCTGCAGGATGGTTGTATGAACTTTGAACCCAAAAATATCCTTAAATTCCCTTAGTATGAAAACATGTAGGCACATTCTTCTCACAGAATTTAACAGAATTATTCTCATCCCTAATCATAAAGCATTTCAAGATCAGTCTTAGTCTTGTATGAGCTGGGCAGTGACAGAGCAAGGCTTTGAAACTCTTTTGGGCTGTCTTAGCCACAAGACCACAGATATTTTGAGAGACTGCTCATTAATATTTGCAGCATGCTGAATGATCTGAAGATTTGAGAATTCTATAGAAGATACCGCAATAGTAGTTGGCTTTCTAGCTTTCTAGAGAAACTGTAGCTTAAGTTACTCAGGATTTTCATTCCTGATTATGTGGATTTCTACAATAATCAGCTGGGACACTGTTGCCAATTGTATTTAACAGCTTTAAATTTATGACAATTAGTGAAAGAAAATTTAAAAAACAAACCTTCTTATCTGATTTTAGGTATTATTTTTAAAGCTAAACATATATTCAAATCAATTGTTTGAATTCCTATTACTCTTTTTGCCTTCCAAAAGAATAACTTCAATTTGCACTAAAAGCTCTTGCAGGTAGAGTTAATGCACCTTTCTTACATTTCAGAGTCTGCAGATAAATTTGGGCTATTAAGAAAAATGGGTGAATTAAAATACTTGTATATCTATCTAACTTCCTTTTTTAAAAAGGAGGAGCAAGAAGACTGCAAAAGTAAGAAAAAAATTTCTTGTCAGTCACATAGCTTTTTAAAATAAATGTTTCTAGTTCGTGGTTCTACTGTTTCATGTGCCCATTTAGCCAGCTTGGCCTTATCTCCCTTTGGCTGTTGTTTTCTGATATATGGAGACCTGAGTAAATGGGGGAGGAAGAGTTAGTGTGATTTAGGCAGAACACAGGTTTCTTGAATCACGGTCTTCAAATACAAATATACAATATTCCTACATGGTCCTTGCAGGAATAACTCTGGATTTCCTTCCATAAATACATCTCCCTTAGACCTTATTTTGAGCAGGAGTTCAGGCAAATCTGGCCCAGGCTGTGTGGACAGCACCAGTGATATATGAGAGATGGTCTTCTCTGCCTTGGCCCACAGGTATTCCGGTGGCAAGAGGAGATTTCCACCAACTGTGTGTGGCTTTGGGGGTGGTAGGGATATCCTGTCTGCTTCAGCACCCCTCTTCCTGCTGCACCAGCTGCCCATTGCACCCTCATTCCTCACACTTCCTCAGCCCAAGGCAGCATTGTGCTTGAAGGGAGCTGAATGGTACCTCGGCCCTCAGCTGGGAATTTGGCTGTGCCACTTCTGCTTCATCTGCACTGTGCCACATCTTGCTCCCTCCAGGAACCCGGCAGGATTGGGTCCCACTCTGCTTCTGTGTGCATGTAGTAAATGACTGCTGGACAAACACCCACAGATGGTGGGGCAGACACTGCTCCTGGTAATTTTGCAAAGTGGTTCCCCTGCTCTAGCGGCATAAATGTCTCCATGCTAGTGCTAAACTCCCAGAACTGTTTGTTTTCCATTTGGGAATGTAAATCTTCCACAGATGATCAAACTCACTGACAAGGTATGTTCAAGACAAATCTTCCCTCTTGTGAGCCTTTTGTGCAGGGAAATGAAGACCAGATAAAATATTTTTTCTATTTCTTTATATAAAAAATTGCTGTCATTTGACTTTAAGTTTCACTTTATATGTTGATATTGGTGAATTTTGTAATTTTCCAGCAATCGCTTTTGTGCTTTGTTTACCTGAGAGTCAGATAGTTTCATAGCCAGGTAAAGGGACCTAAGGTAGACCAAAATACATTTACAACCTCATTTCTAATAATTATGAATACATTTTAAATACATTTATATTTTACACAACAGGCTTGTGATCTTCTTCTTAAACATGTTATCTTAGTACAACATGCAGTGGAGGAAATTATTTCTATGCAGGGATTTGAGATCTTAATAAAACTACTTAGAGAATTAAAAAGGCCAATATATGGCAATTCAGGTCCTATATCTGCATTCTTGAAGGACAAAAATATACTTGTTAAAGTTTATAGGATTTTACTCTGATGAAAAACTTCAGAAGACCTTTCTCCTTATGGCCTGCATCAATTTTGTGCAGAGTCATCAGTGTACATATAAACACACATATTTATATGCAGACATATATATATACACACCTATAGCAACAGGCAGTGGCCCAACTTTCACCCAACCAGGAACTTTGTGTAGGTAGTTTTAAAGCTGAATGGAAGACAACAATGACAGTCCAAAAACAGGGCTCCTATCCTTAGGAAATAAGTAGTGTAGGAACTTTATTAGGGGGAAAAAATAATAAATCTGATAGATCCATTATTATACAACCATATATGTAGGTCTTCCTAACCTAACTTTGTTTACTGATAAACCAGGCATAACCTTCTATTCAAAACACTACTAGGCAGACCTATTTGTCTCATTGGGCTACACCAAGATCTGCCACACTGTCTTGTATAGAAGAGATCCATCATTAGCAGTACTGGTATCAAAGTGAGAAATAGGATGTTGATTCTTGTGCAACAATAGTTTCCCACCAGTATGAGTTTTTTTAATTACATGCCCATAGAACCAAACCCAGTTCTCAGCTTGACTCACTCTGACTCAGTTAAGTTACCTGTTGCAATTTCCAGAAGAACTTTAATACTCATTCACCTTATCAGGAAGTTCTCAGTTCCAGTTACACAGGGTAAAATTTTCTTGTTGTTGTGCAAAAAGTCCTACTGACTTCTGTGGCCAATGTGTGGGATTAAGGTAATTCTTGAAAAGGTAAATACTTTTTTTCTTTTTTTCTAGTGACACTCGTTGAAGTGGTCTCTGAAGCATTTTGACTAACAAAAGGTCGAGGATGAGCACCTCATTGCTCATCTGTAGATCGTCAATAGAGGCAAACATTGGATTTTCTACGTATGCTTTTGTTCTGCATACTCTAAATTTGTCAATTTTCACAGCTTTCAGCTATGAATATGAAATAAATAAATCTTGAGCCTTTCACGAATAATGTAATTAAAATGTAATACAATGCAAAACTTGCTTAGACAATGCTTTGCCAAATGAAAACATCCGTTCCACTCAAAAATACAAACTGCAATATGCTGACTTCCATAAAAAAATTGAGTAACAAAATTAACTTTTTGTGGCCCTGAAAGAAACCCACACTTTTTGAACTTGGTATGTGACTTTTGGATAAGCAATTGTTTATTCACCCCCTAGAGATAAGTAGCAGCACTTACTTCTCCTAGAGAAAGGAGCTGCTGCCTTTGCAAATCTGCACAACACCAAGGGATGTGAGGCAACAGACAGACTGTGATGCAGCAGCCAGGGGACAAAAGCAGCAATGTGATGTGAAGAGATAACCTGGTCCAAACTCACTCAACTCTCAAACGTTCAAGGAATTTTTGTGTGTTCTCTCTGTATCAGCAGGTATTTGTGCTAGATCATCTATTGCCTTTCACCTTCGTGCTCATCAAAAGCTTGAATGCCATCCTTTTTGTCCACTTTGGTTACTTTGTCAAGCATTTGACCATCTATACATCAAAAAAAAAAAAAAAATCCAGTCTAGGGAGATAACCTGGTAGCTCACAGATTTGGTATGGAAAACTAAGGCTTAAGAGGCAGGGTCGACCACCTAAGTAAGAGTCATCTGCCCTCCTCTTGCTGATCAGCTGCCAGGAGAGAAATGGGAAGGTGACAAACACTTTGTAGCTTATTCTTCCACTGTGGCTATGGGTTTAGGTAAAAGACTCTTGTTTTTCCTCTGGGGTGATGGGAGGGTGCATATTGCTGTGCTTAATACTGTGAAACCAAGATCATGGTCCATACTGAGCTCTGTGCTGTCAGGCAAACTGGCCTGAGAGCCCTTTGAAAACCTGGCCTGCAAGAGGATATAAAAAGGAAGAAAACAAATAAAACAGGGTATCAGCAAAAAATTAGACTAAATCGTCTTCTCAAATTAAATCACTTTTACCACTGGAAAACGATAATAAACAAAAAACCATGGCTTAATGCAGCTCCCAAGAGAAGGCATCAAAATAAAAGTAAACTCTTCTAGTGAAACAGCCTCTATACCCATGGACGCTTTAAAGCGAGGGATTCAGAAACAAAAAACCCGAACGCCAATACGGGGACAAGGCACTCTGCAGCTTCTGCTAAAATTGCCGGAAGGCTGTGACCTACACTGAGCCACCACCGACGCGGGGTGCAGCGCCTGGCCGCCGCTCCACCCCATGGCCTGCCTGCCGTTCCCGGGGCCACTCATCCGTCTCTCCAGACCAGTCGGAGCGGGTACCCCAGGAACTTTTTTTTTCTCGGCACTTTCCCAAGCACGAGGCCGTCCCGGCCCAGCCCGGGCGGGACCCAGCACCTGGGGGCGGAGCGGCAGCGGGGCGGGCCCGGCCGTGGCCGGCGGGAGGAGCCGGGCCGGGGCGAGGGCGGCCTGGAGCGTCGCTGCCGGGATGGGAGCGTGAGAGGGTGCGAGCCCGCGGCCGGACGAGCTGCGGTCTGTCGCGGGGGCTTGTGCCGGCGGGCTCGGACCAGCCATGGAGCCGGTGACCAGGTGGAGCCC
>VXBU01011579.1:0-21489 GCA_013400315.1 Bombycilla garrulus
TTCCAATGGGAAAATCCATCCTTTACAATGGGAAAATCCAGCCTTCCAGGAGGAAAACCGAACTGTCCATGAGGAAAATCTAACTTTCCAGCAGGAAAACCCAACTTTGCAGCAGGAAAATCCAAACTTCCAGCAGGAAAATCCAAACTTCCAGTGGGAAAATCCATCCTTCCAGCGGGAGAATCCATCCGTCCATGAGGAAAATCTAACTTTGCAGCAGGAAAATCCAACTTTCCAGTAGGAAAATCCAACCTTCCAGCAGGAAAATCCAAACTTCCAGCAGGAAAATCCATCCTTCCAGCCCTGATCCTCGACAGGTTTGCTCCTGCGGCAGCAGGAAGGGAGAGCTCTGGAAATTCCTCTCCAGGGCCCAGCAGAAGAGCAGCAAAAGCAGCTGCCGGGGTTTAATTGGCTCAGGCTCCCGTTCTGTGCTGAGTCAGACACAAAGCTCAGCGATCCCCATCCCGGTGCAGCTCTCCTCATCCGAGCAGCTGGAATCCGGGATTGCGGAGCCTGGCACAAATCCTCCCTGCTGGGAATGACCTCAGGGCTGGAGATTGCCCTGGGATGCACAAATTCTTCGCTGGGGGGGGAAATTCTTCATTTTTCCTCGGGATATTGGGGGATTGAAGCTGATGGGTTTGAAGGGCTGGCCCCAGATTTTGCTTCGTTTGTGGGGACAGGACACTCAACACAAAGCGTGGCACCCACAGCTCCCATTTTATCTCTACTAACCTAATCCTTGTGCAGGGAATGGATTTCTTCTTTATTTTTTTTTTGTTCTTACACCAATCTTTGCAGAGATTCCAAAGTTTGCCATTCAGATCTGTTTCTCTCAGCTGATCAGTTACGATGAAGCAGCAAAGCTTTGCTCTGATAATCTTTCCCCTAAAAAGCCAAATTTCTGGAATTCCTTCCTTTTTTAGCTCTCCGGAGAGGGGCGAGGGATGATGCAGCTCAGATGATACTCTGGTGACATAACAAAGAACAGGAAAGGTCAGAGCAGATTAATTTGCTCCAGGATCAGCTGGAGAATATTAAACCTCTTAACTGTAATCCTTTGATAACCAGTTCTGTAATGTAATCATCAGCGTACATCCAATAACACACATGTTAATTACTTTGGAATTCTATTTTTCATTTTTAATCACAAGACATATTTTAAAGGATGCCCCGGCGCCTCCAGCAGCCCCCAGCAGTTCAAACAACTCATTTCAAACGAAAAAATTAAAGAAAAAAAAATCCCTTTTTTTTATGAGGTGGCGGGGGAAATGTCAGCCTGGAGAATATCCTTGCGAAGGAAGCATCTGTCACAAGTCAAAACGTTCTGGCTGCTCCCTGGGGAGAGGCAGTGCGGGCACAGACAGCAGGGAATGCTCAGGAAAGGGGAAATTTGGTGGGCAAAGTGTGGATGCTGCAGTGTGGGGAGGGTGTGACAGAGCTGGGGTGAGCAGCTCACCTCCCGCAGCCCCGAAACGCCGGGAAATCCGAGCGGAGAGGAGGAGGAGGGGTTTGTGCACAGAGCATTTCATCTTCATGGCGAGGGGCAGATTTTACAGGAGCTTCACAGGAGCGTTTTCACACAAAACCAAGATCCCAAATAATTTCCATCTGAAATATCAATCCCAAGCCTTGTCCCAGCTCCCACTGCCCCCCTGCTCCAGCAAAACCTCCTCTCGCCAGCCTTGGGGAGGCAGAACTTTGTGCCAGCTGTGCTGAAATTCACCAAACACATCAAAGCTCATCTGTGACCCCCCCATTTCTGTCACCGCTCTGGAAATCACCAACCACGCTCCGCAAACGAGCGCTGGTGGGTGATCTGCACAGCCTGAGCGCACTCACGGCTTCCAGAGAGGGGAAAAAAACACTCCAGGGCTGAAAAACCAGGGGAAATACACCCATTTTCCTCTGAGCAAAACAGGGTCATGCTGAAACGCTGAAGTGCTGAAATGGTTTGGGCTCTGTTCACTGCCTCCATGAGCAAATGGGAATTTCCAGGTGGAATTTTAAGGGTTCTCAGTGTAAAACCTGGTGAAGCTGCAGCAGACAAAGGGGCCAATCCCGCCCTCCTCCTTCCCAAGGAGCAGAGTTCAAGCTGGGCTGAGCCTGGGTGGCTTGGGCCAGTTTGTAGCAGAAAGGGCAAATTCTGTTTTCCTTAAAGTGCTTGTAAAGTCTTGGGAAAAAACCCAGTCCCGTGGGGACTCTGAGAAAGGGAATTTATACACAACCTCAATTCCAAATGCTCTGTAAAAACTGGATGTACCCAATCACGACAAGTTCCTTTTGATACTTCCAATGCCACCAGATAATTTCAGCTTTCCAAACCCACTCCTTGCTCTCAAGGCCCTTTCCAGTGACATTTCCCACCTGGAGATGGATGAATGAGTTCAACAGTTCCTGGGCTGAGGTGTGATATCCCTCCAGGACAGAAACCTTGAAATTCCTTCTGAGGAGTGTTTGCAGACAGCCCAGCAGCACTGCCAGGCATCGCTGGATGGGTGCTGTATTTTGGGAGGAGTTATTTTGGGAAAGCAGGGTCCAGCTCCTTGCACCACCAGCCTCTCTCAGGTGAGAGGTGAGCTGTCTGAGGAGCATTTCTCCCTGACAGAGCTGAGCCAGGGTGAAAACGAGCCTGGGAGGCCTCCCCAAACCACCTTGCAATTTGTCATTTAATTTCCAGGCCCTTCTTCCTTCAACAAACACCACGTCGCAAACAAAACGCCTCCATCAGCACCAAACCCACCTGGACAAGCCCCTGAACAGGCAGCGTGTCCACTTTCACCTGAGAGCTGCTTCCAGCTCGTTATTGTCCCCAGCAAACAAGAAAAGAGAAAGGAAAGCTGACCCAGGGTCAGTTCCTGCTCCGGGTAGTGCTGTAACGCAATAGGATTCATGAATCTTTAATTGCAGTTGCTTTGCCATAAATGCTTCATGAAAACACCATGTCCAGGCGGCGAGGGAGAGTGTTGGTGAGCAGGAAGGTCACGAGGGTGGAAACAACCTCCCTGGGCAGGAATCACAGAGGATCTGCAGCTGCTCCTCCTGTGTCTGCTCCTGGAACAGCCCAGGGCTGCAGGGCTGTGATGAGGAGTGTGAGGAGAGTTTGATGTGAGGGTGATCAGTGTGATGTGAGTGTGGTGTGAGTGTGGTGTGAATGTGATCAGTGTGATGTGAATGTGATCAGTGTGATGTGAGTGTGATCAGTGTTATCTGAGTGTGATCAGTGTGATGTGAGTGTGATCAGTGTGATGTGAATGTGATCAGTGTGATGTGAGTGATGTGAATGTGATCAGTGTGATGTGAGTGTGATCAGTGTGATCAGTGTGGTCAGTGTGATCAGTGTGATGTGAGTGTGATGTGAGTGTGATGAGTGTGATCAGTGTGATGAGTGCGCAGGCACCGCACATCGAGGCTCCCATCAGCCCGCCCGGGAAGCCGCAGTCCGTGTGGGAAGCGATTGCATCACTCCCTCTCGCTTTAATTAAACCTTTAAAGGTTGCTTTAGTCAAAGCTCGTCAAAGCTCGGGGCTCGCAGCTCGCTGCCCTGCAGAGCCCTGAGGGCCGGTGACCGCCTGGCGGCTGGGACAGAGCCACACTGGGGGGCAGGAGAGGTGAGGGGAGGTGGGAGTCTCTTATCAGCACCTCAGCCCTGTGGGGGTCTCTTATCAGCACCCCCAGCCCCTTGGGAGACTCTCATGAGCATCCCCTGCCCCGTGGAGGACTCTTGTCACCACTGCCAGTCCCACTGGGGACCCTCATCACCATCCTCTGTCCTGTGGGAGACCCTCAGGAGAATTCCCAGTCTGACAGAGGCGTCTCATGAACATCCCCAGCCCCAGGGGAGACTCTTGTCAGTATCTCCAGCCCCGAGGGGGTCTCCCATCCCCATCCTCAGCCCCTGTCCCCTCTCTGCCCAGCCCTGCTGAGCTGCCCCAGGTCTCAGCACAGGGACTCTGGGATCCAGCAAAGTTTTTCCTGTGTGACCTGTCCCCTGTCTCCCCCTGTTCTCTGGACAGCAGGGAGGGGAGGTGACCGCGGTGGGTGCGGGGTGTCCCTCGGGCCCAGCGCTGACTCCTGCACGCACAACAGCTAAAAGCAAACCTCCCATCGTGATTTTTTTAATATTTTTCTGTGGAAGAAGGGAAGGGAAAGCAGGAGGAGACAGGCTCAGGGCTGCTCTGCACCAAAGCTTTTGCTCTGCACCATTTACCCTGCACAAATCAATTGCCAGAATATCAGCGCCCTGCTTCCTTGTTTACTCTGGAAGATTATGTCCCATTAGCAGATTTGTCCTGTAATTGAACTGAAGTGTAAAATGCCAATGTCCTGACAACCCCGATGGTCGGGATTAACTGCTGCAGACATTTCTGCCCTCTTTTGAAATATTTTGATTGAGCATAATTAATCCAAGTGAATTTATAGGATGACGGATGCTCCCGGTTTGCGGAGGGAAGCACGGCTGGACACGAATATCACAACAAGATAAAGAGGGAGCGACAGGCGGCAGCTTCTGCTTTTCCAGGGCTTATTTCTCCTTCCCCTGACTAATTCCCAGTGGCAAAGCACAAACTCCGCTGAGTGCCCGATTTCAGGTGGATGTGCTGGGGTCAGTTTGTTTTTAGAGCACCCTGAAAGCACGCGTGGAACTTTGATCCTCTGCCCAAGAGCTGCTTTGGGGTTTGAGGTTTGGGGTTTGGGGTTTGGGGTCAGGCTCTGCTCACCCCCAGCACTGTGTGGGCTGGGGGTGATCAGTACTGACCCCAACACAAGGATTTTTTACCTTACACTGAGGATTTTTACCTTACACTGAGGGTTTTTACCTCACACTGAGGATTTTTACCCTCCAAGGCCCCGTCAGGGTCGCAGAACATCAGATAACGGGCAGGAAAATGCTTCCAAAAAAGCAGAAAACGTTTATAAATTGCATGAATCCAGCAGCAAAAGGGGGGGGTGTGTTTGTCCCAGAAATTCTTGAATTCTTAATTTCTATTCAGATTTTCTGTCCCAGGCTGGGTTCTCGAGCCTGCACGAGGCTGAAGAGCTCTCTGAGAGGGGAGACCGGGGAAGTTCAGGTGGCTCGCGCTCAGTCTGAAACACAGAGAATCCAAACTGAAGAGGAGTTTCCATTTTCAGGGCAGCACGAAGGCAGGTTCCCGCTCCCCCTGCCCAGCCCGGCCTTTATTCCCTGTTGTGTAAAACCTCCCCACATCTGCTCCAGGCCCGGGGCCAGCGCAGGACCGAGGGCTGCAGGGTTTGTTATTGCTGGGTAATGAAAACGGAGACGCTGGGCTGGCAGGTGCTGAGGCACGGGTAAAACCACCAGAAATACGTGGCTTTGCGCTTGGCCCGAGCTGTTTCGATGTCTTCGTTGTTTTGTTTTGCTGCTTTTAACCCTTTTCGACAAAGGAAGAGGTTTTAGGGTGCAAGGACAAAAAGATGCTTTGCAGCTCTTCAGGGCTCAGCCTTTGAGCTCAGTTCACAGAGCCTGCATTGTTCTTGTTTACCAGAAATATTTGAGTTTCTAGTCCCCAACCAAAATTAAGTTAAAATCTTGTAAAAAAATTGTATTATTGTGGTTAGTTCCTCTCCTAGATCCTGGAATTAGAGAAGCAGAAACAATATAATAAAAGGGGAGGAAAAAAAAAAACAAAACAGATGAGCTGTGTTGCCACGTGCCTTTATTTTCAATTTCTCTGGAGAGAACATCATTTGCTGCCTCACGTGTGAAAACAACACCCCCAGCTTGACTCAGCTCCTGCAAACTCCTGCACACCGCACACCTCGAGCCGGAATCCGAGAGGCAAAACGCAGTTTGGGAGAGGGAGAGGGAAGAGTTTGCTCAGGGTGGGTTTCTGAGAGTATCCCTGGGCTGCAAGGTCAGCGGGCGCAGCCCTGGGCACTCACATTCTGCTTTATTACATAACTCTGATCTCCGGAATTAAAATTTAATCCCAGACCGGGGCTGGGAGCTCAGATCAGCAAGGCCTGGCCTCCCAGTGCCGGTGTCACCGCCCCCGTGCTTGCCGAGGGGACAGCAACACCAGCAGGGGCACCAGGGGGGGTTTAATCAGGGAAATGAAGCAGCTGTCCAGAAATCAGAGGTTTTTTTTGCCAGGGCTTTGATGAAACAGCAGAGTTCTATGTGGCACCGGGTGCCAAACACGCTGCTGATAGAAGCAATAAATCCCTGTCCAAACCCTAAAAATAATATTTGGGCTTGTTTTAAATTAAGATTATGGAGTATGGCTTTCATTAGCCCTGCGTGGATCCTGAATAGCAATTATTACATATTTGTTCAGGTTTAAGTATTTTTATAGGATTTTTCTTTTCCCTCAGATCCTGTCAGACTATTTTTCCTATGGGATGGGGATCATCTTTGTGAGAGGAAGAATGGTCTTGTGGTTAAGCCTGGCCTGAGATTTTGCAGATCTGGGCCCGGCTGCTGGCTCTGCCACAGACACCCCGGGTGAGCTCGGGCAAGGCACGGAACAGCCACTTTTATTTCGCTTAAAATAAACGTTCGAGGCCCATTGAAGCATCTGCAAGATGAGAGAGCTGCTGAGGGCTCAGCATCCAGCGCACAGGAGGAGGACAGCAGCGGAGGAAGGAGCAGAAGAAAGCTGGCGGCCTTTCTGAGAGCCGTCCCTCGCGCAGCCTGCTGAGCTTTGGAGCTCCTCGCTCTCCCTCCTGCATCTGTGCAGCAGAAGCTGCTCTCACCCGGGGATCTGCGCTGAGGGAAAGGCTGCAAACGGGGCCTGAGATTGGGATGGAGTTGAAATGGGGTTTTTTGGGGGGTTTTTGTGCTGAAACGTGAGGAATGTCATCTCTTCAGACAGGTCAGGCATGGTTGAGAGCTGCCCGTGGAGGGGATCTGGGGGGAGGATCCTCCTGGCAGCAGCGCGTCCCTAAAGCTCAGCTCGCAGCGCTGGGGAGCTCTGCACTTGTTCATGGGCCCCTCCAGCAGCCCAATTCCATCTAAAACTGAATTTCCATTTCCAGTGTTGGCCTGTTCTCTGGTTTGCACCCAAGGATGCCTCAGGAGCCGCGCTCGGGCAGGGTTCACACTTTCCCCAAGGTTTTTCCTGCTGCGCCTGCCCCACTCTGCTGCCAAACCAGCAGAGCCTCATCCTGATCCACCCCCACTCCTACACACACAACTCTAAACCAAAAACTTTGGTTGAGACATCCCCAGTGCTTCAGCATCCCTGAGCAGTTTGGTGAAATGGGACAGAGGGGACTCAGGGACGCTGCTGAAACTCAGAAATTATTTGTTTGGTTATTTAGGACGACAGGGAATAGATAAGATCGGCCCCTATGGAATTTTTTTACAGGAACTGCTGATTAAAAATGTTTTTCCTGTCACAACCTCTTTCCATCCCCTCCAAAACAATGAATGAATTTCTAGTCACATGAGGGAATGTGACCTTGATTTCATTGATTGAATAAAAAAAAAAAAAAGTGTTTTGACAACTCTTTCTGCACCTGCAGGTACACATGGAGAATGAAACAAATGTGGAATTTAATAAATGTCATCTGGTTAACTCAGGGGTGAGGGAGGAGCAGGGATGGGACCCTGCTCCATGAATAAAATTTACAGGGAGAATTCCAGGGAAGCATTGCTGACATTTGTGGTGGCAGGTGACCACAAATTAGATGGGGCCAGCAGGGACTGAAATTACAGAAGAGATCAATAACAACGTGAGCAGTGCATTCATTCAGGATGCAGAGAGTGATACAAAATAAAATTATCTTTTTGAGGCTGTCACGGCACTTTGGAAGGTTCCTCTGGAGTCAGGGAAAGAATTCTGAACACAGGAAGGTTCTGGCTTTGTAAATTCACAGATCATGGTGTGGATCCATCAGGTAAAAGCACAACTTTGGCTGGAAGAGAGCAAAAAGCAGAGGGAGCTTCAGAGCCAGCCCATGATGCTCCGGGCCTCAGCTGATTGAATTTTGAATTTATCAATGAGGGTTTCACGTCCTCATGGTGAATTTTTCCCTGGATCTAACTGGAATTCAGAGCTCCAACCTGCTTCTCTTTTACGAGAGTCCAGCTCTGTTTCTCTGCCACCGCCTGAAGCAGCTGCAGAGAGAATTAAAGCCCAGCAATTAAAACACAAACCCCTCCCGAGCAGCCAAATTTCCCTCTGCTAAACCCTCCTGGTGCTCCCCTCCACTGTGCATAACCAGCTCTGCATTTATTAATTCTAAAACAAAATCAATATTGGCAGTGCCTCGGGCAGGCACCTGAGCCAGAAACTCTGGGGGCTGTGGAGGGATCACGAGGAGCACCTGCACCTGCCCAACCCTCCCGAGCTGAGCCCTGGATCCCTCTGGAAAACGGCACTGGGTGGGTGATGCTGGAATCCAAAATCACAGAGCTCTCAGAGCACTGCACAAAGCTGAGAATTAAACACAGGGTTTGATCTGAGACCCCGGGAAAGGCTTCCAGACCTGGAAACTGGAAGCAAAAACGTGGGTTTGTAGTTTGAGTAGAGACGTGTTAAGCTAAGTAGAGGAAAGTTTAGAATTTAAGAAGTAGAAAATCCAGAAGTAGCTCTCAAGGCCATGAGAAGCTCTGAGCTGTAGCACAGCAGGCCAGCCTGTCACAAAAACTGAAAAAGCATTGTGGCAAAAATGTAAGGGGACTTAATCAGTGATTGGGTTGAAAACATAAATATTCTTGCTTGTGTTTTATTGGTTAATAAGACCTTAGATGAGTTAAGACCTTAAATAAGTTAAATCCTTAAATAAATTAATAAGTCTGGTGTTTATTGGTTAATAAGTCTTTAAAAGGTTTGTAACTGGAGGTCCTGTGGCCTCTGACCACGCCGTGAAGACTGAGAAGGTGAACTCCACCTTCCTGGAGCTGTGAGAAGACAAGAAATAATCAATCACGCTTTCTTGCACTCAGAGCTCCCATCTCTCACTCCCGACACTCCCGACAGGTGAGCCTTGCCCTGGCAGAACAGGGAACAATTCAGGGCACGAACACAACCTCTCTGCCTTCCCCAAACTCCACACGTTCCAGCCAGGAGAGAGAAACCCAACTTCTGCTGCTGCCCACAGGCCCTGGCACGGCCACATCCCCGTACCCAGCAGCTCTGCTGGCACCGCCGGGCACGGAAAGTCTCCCGGTGCCTGTTTGCAGTGGAAAGTTTTGGGTGATTTTTTTTATTTTCCAGGGAGCAGCACGTGCCCCGGAATGTGAGGAATGTCCCTGTGTGGATTTCCACCCGTTCCTGCTGGCCGGCCCGGCCCTGGCTCGCCTTGGAGCGCGGCCAGGGTGGAACAGATTTGGAATCGATTTCCTGAGCCACCCAGGGCTGGGGGGTGAGGTCTCCTCCGAGAATCAAAAGGTAAAAACAGAGCCCTGGCCCTCAGGTGCAGGCAGAGCAGGGCTGGAAGGGGATGGACAGAACCTCCCCATCCTCTGTCGGGGGGAAGATCCTCCATCCAGATGGATTTTCACCGCCTGGAGCCAGGAAATGGAAATTCCTCCTGATTGTGGAAGGGGTCACAACCGACACTGGTCAGATTTCCATTGTTTGAGTGGGTTCCCCCACAGAATGGAAAAACCGAGCTCTAAAAAGCCAGAGAGAAGCAGAAAACGCTCAGTATTTCTGTCCTTTGCATCCCTGGATCCTGGCCTTTGGAGGGAAAAAAATGGCAAAGCAGAGGGGACACAAGTGCAACAAAATCACTGGGCACTGCAGAGCCATCACTGAAATATGGCAAAGCAATTACTGACAGGAATCCGTGAATTGATTCAGGGTGTGGGGTCAGGGGTGCAGCCCTGCTGGTGGAGAGGTGACAACTGGGTGACACCTCCCAGACCCTCCAAAACAACAGAGACAGCCAGAAACTGCTCCTGTGCTGGCTTTGTCCCAGCTTGTGCAGCTGGAATTGCAGGGTGAGGGGCTCTGGGGTCCCTGTGCACCTTACGCTGTTCAGGCACCCTAAAATCAGCCGTGATTTCCCAATAAAAAATCAGCCATAATTTCCCAACCGTGCCCAATCTGAGCTCTAAAAACCCAAAAACAAACAGAAAACATTTTCTTTATAATCCCTTAATGTCTGGATCCCCCTTCCCTATGAAGACACTTGTTTTTGGAAGGTTCAATTTCCAAATATCCGTGAGGGGCTCTGCCTGCAGGTGGGATCCCCTTCCCTGCTCTCCTTTCCTCCCTCACTGCTCCGTTGGGATTGTCTCCAGCGATTCCAGAATTTGCTGACAGAGGAGAGGGGTTTGATCCCAGACACAAAAGCATTTCAGGCTCACCAGGAGCTCGTAAAGTTCCACTGCAGCTCCCTTGGTTCACGGCCCGTGCGTTCCCACAGAGAAAACACAAAGCAGCGGCAAATTTGTGCGTCCCAAAAAAAAAAAGAGCCGGCCCCTAGACCGGAATATTGAGAATAAATGGTCTCAGCTCTGCTCTGCTGGATGGGTTCTTGCAGGAGTTGAAACTTTATCCTTCCTGCATCTGAAGAGGGATTAATTATTTTGAATATTTTAAGAAAACAAATTAAAAAAGGCTCCGGCGAGTTCTGGAAAAAATGAAGGAAAAAACTGCTGGAAGTTGGACTCTTTGGGACGTGCAATGCAGAGGGCAGAGACACTGAGTTTTATTTTCCGACTTTCTGTGGCATCTTCTCTCAGGTTGGACTCAGCATCAACTCTGCCTTTGTTATGTCCATAAACTTGAAAATAGATAATTTTAGTGGGGTTTTGTTCATAAAACTTTGGGGAGTGTGACCATTGTGGATCACAGAATTAAGTGAGGGTTTCAGCTCTGCTGATGCTCTTGGGATGTATCAAAATTGGGGGAAAAACCCAGAGATGACGCCACATGATCCCAAGACAGGGATAATGATAAATATTGATAAATATCACCAAAATGTGGGGCTGGAGAGTCTTTAGGAGGGATGGGAAGGAAAAATGAACAGCACAAACCTGTCTCACAGCAATTATCCACCCAGAGCAAAGGCTTTGTACAGACCCACACACGTAACACCCGGCCGTGTCACGGGCACATCCTGCTGGCATTCCAGGGGACAGCCACCGGACATTTCTGCCTGTTCTGGTCACTCCAGCCGGTGCCTGGCGCTCGGTGCCAGCACATTCCTGCAGCAGGAGCCTTCCCCTGCTCTTCATTCTCTTCCACATCAGCACAGAGAGCGGCCCCAGTGCGAGCCAGCAAAGCCGGGATTAGAGGTGCCCCTCGGAACAAAGCATACCACACGTGCCACGGAAAAGCTGCGAGGCCCGAGGAGCCCAGAGAGCCGGAGCGAGCGGGCACGGGCAGGCTGGGCGTGCCTGAAGTTAATCTCAGGTGTTTGATGAGCCTCCAGAATGGGCTGGGACCGGTTCTGGGTGGCACCGGTGAGACCCTCCTGACCGGGCACCCTGCGCTGGAGTCCCAGCAGCGAAAATAACGTCAGTATTTTACTCTTCCTCAGCGAGGTGTGAGACTCAATGTGCAAAAATCTGCCCACGATTGATGGGAGGAGGGAAGGAATTCCAGCGGAGGAAATCCTTGCTGACAGGGTGTCCTGGAAGGGGAGTGGAGCCACAGCACGGAAATGCTGCTGTGCAGGGGGAAAATGTGGAATTCTGGCTGCGCAGAGTGGCCAGGACAGAATCCACAAAGAAATGCTCGGTTTGGGTAAATCAGAGTGAAGTGAGGGGTCACCCCTGCTGGGAAAGGGACGGGGACCTGGCCTGGGACACAGATTCATTCATCCTGCTCTTTGGGCTGCTGCCAGAAATCAAATTCCTGCTCCTCCCCTCATCATGAAAAACACAAAATCTGACAGATCCCACAAAAGGCCCTTTTCTCCCAAATCAATAAATTCATCCATTGTCACAGAGCCTCTTCCTATCTTATTTTTTCTCCTCACAAAGACAGCGATCGGTTTTTCTCTGACACCACCACTCTCTCTAGAGCTGGATCTATAATTCATGAGCATGAAAACAGCGGCATCAGAAAGAAAACCTGTCATAAATTCAGCTATTTAAGCTTTTAAATGAGCAGCGATGGCAGCGTGGGGATGCAGAACTTTTATTGCAATGCTAAATATAGGGGTGAAGCCAAAAGCTTTCCATCAATACTCAGTAAGAACAAAATCCTGAAAGCACTTGGAGCTCGGATTTTTGTCTTCTGGAAATTGCACGAATGGTTTCTTGCGTTGGTTTTGGGTTTGTGTGATTTTTGGGGTGATTCTTTGCCTTTTGAATTGAAGATTGCCACTTGCTGGAGGAATTGAATTTGAAATCTGGACCTTTCCCATCTCCTCTTTCCCCCAGCAGCATCACCAAAGACAACTCCAGACAGAGGGGGTGGAAAGGCTGAGGCTGTTTCATGGATGATCCCTCATTGTCCCAGCGAGCTGTTTGTGAGGGAGCTCCTCCAAAAAATGCTGTGGCAGACACAGAAGTGGTGCCGAGAAGGGGCAGCTCTCCTGCAAATTCCCCACCTGTTGTGATCTAAATTCACTTTTTACCCACTCACAGGAGCCCCAGCACTCCCGTCCTCTCCTTCCCAATCCTGTCTGTCCAATCCCTGTCACCTCTGTGAACCTGAGTGATGTCTGATGGCTTTATAGGAACCTCTAAAACGTGTTCCAGCCTGAGCAGGGAGAAGATTTATCCCAGTGCCCTCCACTGGGCCTGCAGGAGATCGGGATTTCAGGGCAATGATCCGGAAAAAACGTGGAAAGGTGAAACACGACAGGAGAACAACGCTGCGGCTCGAGCTCGTGTGAATCCCCTGGAGCCCTGCCTGAGGTTTTCTTCTGGAAGCTGGATTTGCTGGGGAGGTGCTGTGGGAGCTGCAGAACACGGGAGTTCTCCTGGGATAATTTAAACACAATTCCCGTTGGCTCCGGCCAGCCCTGACATCACTTCCGCAGCAAAAATAGCAACCTCATAAATCTGCACATTCCCTTAATTAGGGAACCCTGATGACAGGATTAAGATTGAATGCTTTCATTTCAGATTGGTTAATGAAGGGCTTTCCAATGCTATTTATTTTTTTTTTTTTTTTGTTCCCCTCTGCTGAGTCCTGCCATTGCTGATTGCTTCAGGTACAGCCAGGCTGGAAAAAATTCCTCGTGCAAAGGTTAAAGGAGAAGGTTGTGCAGACATTTGATTATCTCCTGTTATGTCTGGGGACTCCAAACACTTTGCAGACAGATGAGGCCATGCAGCTCTGCTCTTTTTTTTTAATTAATTGAGTCAACATTTGATCTAAATCAAAGAACACTCCATGCTGGGTTTTGCTACTGAAATCTAATGAACTGGGAAAAAAAACAACCTCCTCAAACAAACCCCAAAAGAACAAAGTCGCCCACAAAATCTGCCCTGTTTCACCAGTGAATCTCCCAAGGAAACAATGAATTTGGGGAGAGACCAAAAATTGACACCCCGTGCTGCCAACTCCTCCCAGACTTAAAGAAAATTCTTTGTCCATTCCCAGTGCTCTGGTGTCCAGGGAGCTGCAAAATCCGAGTGATTCCCTGACAGACAGGAGAGAAATTTACCTCAGCACCATCCCCTGTAGGGACGCTCACCAGGAACGTGCCTGAGTCCCCTTCACCACCCTCAGCCGAGCGTTCCCCCACTCCCTGAGGAGGATTTATCACTTTTGTGCGGAGAGCTCTCAAAAACCGCTCTGAAAACAGATGCAGAGGGAGGGGAGGACTGGGCTGTGCTCCAGCTGACGGAGGAAAACACCGAGGTGCTCGTAGGAAATAACAACAGGCCAAGCAAGGCCAGGGAAAAGGAGGGAAAATTGCTTTTCCTGCTGGCGAGCGAACGCCTGCGGTGGCCAGCTCGGGGACATCTGGTCTCCCAGCGTGTTTGCTCACTTCATGCCAATACCTGACTGGAATAAACAACTTTATCTAGATCCTCGTTTCTTGCCATCAGAGGCTGATAAGAAAACTCGCTGCTATCAGCGTGAGATTGGAGCAGAGGGAAGGAAGATTTGTGCTGCGGAGCCGCCTCCGCCCTGCCCGGGTGTTTGGTGCTCTGGAGAGGCGCGGAGCTGAGCCCCGCAGGTCCTGCTTTTCCAGGATCACCAGGGCTGCTGCGGCCACCCTGCAGCTCACAGCTCGCAGCTCCGTTTGCTTTTCCGTGGGAATGGCAGCGCTTCCCTCCCGCAATTCACCAGGATATTTGGGGCTTCCACAGCTCCTCTGCCTCCCCGGGCTCTGCCTGCCTGGGAATTTATTAACGCCAAGCCCACGAGGCACTGCAGAGGTGGGATGATTTCTGTTCTGGTGGGCCAGCTGTGGTGCTGGTGTTCTGGGATTTGCCCAGCACCGCCCGTCCCCATCCCAGCGTCAGGATCCGAGCGCTGCTCCCGGATCCCTGCCCAGCCCCGTCTGGGGCGGCTGAACTGGAACAACTCAACGGTTCCTGATGCTGATATGAGGTAGAAAAGGAGATCGAAGGGGATCAGTGAGGATTGGGAGGCCAGGTTTACAGCGTTTCCCTGCAGCAGGGGAAGGCTCTCAGTAGGTGAAGCGGCACCGGTGGGATTAGAGCCCAGCTAATCTTCCTCTATTCTTGTCCTGCAACCTCTGTGTCACCTCCAGCCACAGACAGCAGCAAACCTCACATTTCAGCTCCCCACCCTCAGCTGGGCTCCCTGGATGGGGAGAGAAATGGGGAAATGGGGAAGTGATCTATTTTCAGCACTCAAAGGAGCATTTGAGCTGTCGAAACTCTGTTGTCACATCTTCGGCTTCCTAAAAATTCCTCCCTGTAGGTGTGCAGGATCTCTGAGAGGGTTTGGGAGTTGGGTTCAATTTTTCTTTCCAGTGGGCTCATCGCTCAGCTCCCAGCATCTCCCACAACCACTCCGAAAAAATTCACACTTAATAGCATTGCCTCATTATCATTCCCACCTTGCATCCAATGTAAGCTTGACTAAAATAATTTCAGAATTTGAGAAAGTCTCATGATGCCTTTTTTTATCACTGAAACAGCACAAAAGGAGTTTTTATTCATTATATGAATTGATTTTTTTTTCATTTTTTGGTGCTTGGGCACACCCCATTAACAGGAGCACTTTTGGGGGAATTTCACTTTGCAGGCACACTCAGATTTTGGTGTGAGGCCTTTTTTGTGCGCAGTAAAAGCAGCAATTTCTTGATGTGCAGGCTTTGAGGCAAGTTCAGTCAGACAAACGAGATTCCCAGGGATAAAACCTGCTATTTCATACGGGCCCAGCCGGATGTGGGGGTCCCAGCTCCCACAAAAGCTGAGCTGAGCAGTCTCTGAGTTCAGGTGAGGTGCAGGGGGAGCTCAGCGGGAGCTCAGCGGGGCTCTGCACAGAGCAGGACAAGAAGTGGGGCTGAAAAGATTTTCCTGTTAAATTTATCTTTTATCTCTTCCACGGCAGAAGATGGGAGGTGCCCTGCACTGTGCCTGGCAAAGAATAATCTCATCATTCCCACTCCTCAGCGTCTCCGTGAAAAATCAGCTCCGTTTGCGAGGGGATTTCAATGCCATTACCAGTTACAAAATAATCACTAATATGATTTGTTTTCATCACCCTGATCACTCTGGCCGGTGCAGCAGAGACCCTCTGAAGAGCAGCAGCTCCCTCCAGCTCTGCCGTATCTCTGCAGCGTGTCTGAACAGGAGATTCATGCTCTGATAGCCCCATCTCACCCGAGAGCAGACAGAAAATAACTCCTCGGAGGGGCTGAGCTCCCCGAGAGCTTTGACAGCTCTCTGTCTCTTTAGGCTCCTGCCCTCCATCCAGTTCTGTGATGCCTGAGCACCTCCTGACCTTTGAGAAGTTGAAGAATCGTTCTTGCCCCTGCTTCTCTTGAAATGTTAATTAAACTCCCCTCGCAGTGCCTGTCAAAGAATCCCCTGCTAGCCAGGGCCGGTAGATACAGGTGGGCAGCATTCCTCAAAAATGCCTTCCCCAGGAGCTGCCTTGGTTTCCACTTTCAGGGACTCGTCTCTGTATGAACCTGTGCTTTGAGGGAGAAAAACCTTCCCCAATCCCTGCAGGAACGCAGCTTTTCATGGAGAGGGTGAGGACCACGAACTGCCAGCCGCGGGATCTTCCTCCCCTTGGCACCAGAGGAATTCTCAGGAATTAAATCCCAGCCCCATGACCTCCAACAATCAGGGAAGCTCTTCCATACAAAGATATCTGGATGTGGGTTCTGAGGAGTGAGCAACTCAGACAGCTGAGAAATAAAATGATGTGTGTGGGGTCATGGGGAGGGAGCAGGAACCTGGGTTTGCTTTTGCTTTAAAGGTCAGAAATTGAGCCAGGTGCTAACTGTGCCCAAAACCCTGAGCTTTCCATCCCAAACCCCGGGCTCTGGGATCTCTCAGTGCCCCCCTCGTGATTTATAAAGCCACGTGTCAGTGAGTAGTAAAAGGGATTTACAGCAGAGTGTAGGTCAGAAGGGTGAGGGCACGCTGGAAATATTGAAAACAGGAGTAAATTCAGCATAAATGAATGTGCTGGATACTGAGGGAGTGCCAGAGCATGGATGGGACTGCAGCCATTGTTTGCTGTGGGTCTGAGCCAAGGGCGATGCACAGGGGTCCCAGATCTGTGGATTTGTGAGTAATTAATTTAAAATTTAGTAATCGTAGCCATTAGAAAGGAGAAAGAAATTGGATATCATTGCTCTGCTAAAAATTATAATCAATCCCAACCTGGATCTCAAAGGGAAAGAGAAATCTCTCAACAGGTAAATGTGTTCAGAGCATTCCTGGAGAGCTTCTCACGTTCTGTTTTCCACTCAGAAATTCCAAATCTCTCTTTCTTCTCTGCATACTCAGGCTGCACTTTGCATTTGAAGTTCATCTTGCAAAATCAGCAGTTTATTGAATTCCTGCAAAGCCCCAGTGCCCAGCGCACACGGGGGCCAGCCCTGAAATGTTCCTGCGAGGAGGAGATTGCTCAATTGTGGGGCTCTGATAACGAACCAAAGGCATTTGTCTTGCTCTTTTTGTCACCTGGCTGCCCTCCCTCGCCACTTTGGATGGAACAGCTGAAAAAAGAAACAAAAACACGGCCAAAAAGATAAAGCAAAACCTTCACTAATGTGACATCTTGTGTATTTTCTGAATTCCTGGCTGTCAGCAACAGAAGAAGAAAAGCCTGGGAGGCCCAGGAGGCTCAGAGCCCCAAATACCTGCGGGCGGAGGGGAGAACAAGCCCTGGTGCCTCACAAAACTCTTTCTGCTTCTTTCTCTCCCAGTTCTGCTGCAAAATCTTTGTGTTTTCAGGTTTCTAGATTGAAATATTTCCATTTTTTTTTCCTTAGGAAGGGTCCCGTGCCACTTTTCCTCCTTTTTTTTCCTCCTGCCCCACCTCTCTCTGAGCACAGGCTGTATCTGCTGCCGGGAGCTTTTCTCTCTGCTGTGTCCATCCTTCTCCTGCTCTCCTTGTTTTTCATTTCCACCTTCCTGTCCTTCACTGCAGTGCCCTTCCTCTCCCTCTTTCCTGGTTTTGTTGGATGCCTCTCACCCCTCCTGCCCTCCAGAGAGACAGCACTTCAAAAACTGCTGCCGCTGGCAGTTCACACCCTCCAAAAACACCGGGGAATCAGGGAAATAAAACTTTGGGTGGCATTTCAGAGCATTTAATCAACACTTGGTGCAGGAAAATAAATTTTGGGTGGCATTTATCCAACACTTGCTGCTCCAAGTCTCTCAAGTTTGGTGCTCTGTGGGCACAAGCGAGGCCTTTCCCCCAGCCACAGGAAAGTGATGAAATCCTTCAGAGTGATAAAAAATAACAGAAAACCCTGAGTTGGAAGGGCCCCCGAAGATCACTGAGTCCAGTCCCTGCCCTGCCCAGGACACCCCAACAATCCCACCCCGTGCCTGGGAGCATCTTTATTATTTTGCTGCTACAAATTGGATGAATCTCTGCAGGCCAAAGCATTCCCAGTCCAGGTGAAGGAAAGGAGCTTCTCCCTTCGGCCACGCTGTTTTCCACGATGAAAATACAAATCCAGCCTGGATTTTGGGGTTATTTTTCCTGGAAATATTCTCTCTCCTCTTGCAAAAACGTTAAAGGAGCGCGCTTACGTTCGAGGAGGAGAGATTTTAACAGGAAGAAAGTGTTGGCAGCAGGATGCCAGCCAAGTATGGAAATATCAGCCCCCAGCTCTGCCTTTTTGGCGCTGTCCCCTCCCCAGCTGTCAGCCCGAGGGTGGCGGTGGGTGGGAGGTGGTGCTGCTTCCCCAGCACAGCAGCTCAGACAATGCAAACTGCTCTTTTCTTCCCCTCCTCGCTGCTTTCAGAAGAGGCCTCCGAGTGGCTTTGCAGCCTTTAAATAACCCAGACTGGCAGGAGTTCTGCTCAGCCCAGGAAATCGAAGCCCTTTCGGGGAGCACGTGTGGCTCCTCGTGCTGCTGATAAGGAAGAGATAAAAGGTGCAGAGGTGCTGGGCTGTGTGAGAGGGGGATTTGAACCGGTTTAGATGAGATTTAAGGACCTGGGTTTTGCCGTGAGGGTGGGGAACAGCGGCACAGAGAAGCTGTGGGTGTCCCATCCCCGGGAATATTCAGATTCAGGTTGGACGTGGCTCTGATGTGTCCAGCCGATGTGTCCCTGCTCACAGCACATGGAACAAATGATGTTTAAAGGTCTCTTCCAACCCAAACCATTCCCTGATTCCCTCATTCCCTGATTCCCTGATTCCCTGATCCAAGGAGCTCTGGGCCCCCGCTGGGGAAGCTGCTCCTGCCCTCAGTGCGGTCCCAGCGATGTCACAGCTGTGCCCACACGGGGACAGCAGCTCCAGGACAGACAGAGATGAAAACACATGTGGGAGAGTGTCACCCTGATTTTTGTAAGACTTTCTAAGTCTTCTAATATTTACATATTTGTGAAGAACTTTCTCACATACTTTCTGTAAACACCTCAGTGTTTTTGCATTCCTTCATAGAGGAGGAGAAAAATTGATGGACTGTTTGTCTGTGCAGTGTCTTTGGAGAGGTGGCACTGCCACCGTCCAATCCACTGTCACTTTTGGAAAACTATAAATACTGGAGTCAGAAAAAAAATAAACTCTCTTCTCTTCTGATCACCTGAGCTGCAGTGTGTGTCTGTGTTCTTTCGTGTCCTATAACAACAGGAGAGGCCTCAGGTGAGGAACCTGCCCCAGGTGAGGAACACACTTGAGATGAGGAACACACCTGAGATGAGGAACACACCTTAGGTGAGGAACACACCTGAGTTGAGGAACACACCTTAGGTGAGGAACCCTCTCAGGTGAGGAACACACCTTAGGTGAGGAACCCCTCTCAGGTGAGGATCCCGCCCCAGGTGAGGATCCCGCCTCAGGCAGAGCCTCCTGGCTGCCCCGCAGCGAGCTGTGGGATGTGCAGGGCTGGGATCGCCCCTCCCAGCTCACCTGGGCCGGGCCAGGTCAGGGCTGGAGCTCCCAGGCACGAGTTGGACACGACAGAGCAGAGCTGCCCCCGTGGAGAACCTCGCAGGTGCTGCCTGGGAGGACTTTGAGTCTTTTTCCAGGAAGCTGCAGAACCTTTTATTTACAAAGGGCTTTTATGGATTTGGTGGAGCCCGGGGGGAACAGGAGGCTCCTGATCCCTGCCCCAGGCTCCTGATCCCTGTCCCAGGCTCCTGATCCCTGCCCCAGGCTCCTGATCCTTGTCCCAGGCTCCTGGTCCCTGCCTGCGTGCCCTCTGGAAAGGCACAGGAAGAGCTGGGGACACCTTCCCAGAGCTCTGCAGCTGGGAAAAGCACTAAACACCAAAGAGAGCGCAGTAAACACAGGAAGCTGGCTCCAAACTGAAACAACAACAACAACCCCTCCCCCAGAAGGGCCAAAATAAGAATTATTATTATTATTAGTAGTAATATTACTACATTATCTTTCTAATATTCTTATTATTTTATTACAATAATATTTTATTAGTTCATTATTAAGAATATTTATTTATTTATTTATTTCTATTATTAATTTTATTTTATTTTTTAATCCTCCCAGCTTGAATGGGGTTAAGTTTGAGCTCACACACACACGCACAGAGGAACACAAAGCCTGGCTCTGGGCTTTCTAAATCATTTTTTAAACCTGCCAGGGCTATAGAAAATGCGGGAACAATGGAGCAGAGCTCTGTTTGTTCTGAGCCCCAGCAGGTCCTGCCAGGGCTGCTGTAGGAGGAGCAGGAGCTGCTGCTGGGGTTGTTGGTGATTTCCCCTTTGTCTGTTCAAGGTGAGCTGCAGCAAAAACTTCCTGCTCACTGTGCTGGGAACATCCCCTCTGTTTGTGGGGATGAAAATAGCTCTGGGTCCAAAACACCGCTGGGCACAGAGACGCTTCCAGGCCTCGGGGCCAGCTCAGGAATCCCATTCCAAACACCCTCAAGCTGCACCCGTGCAGCAATTTAAAGTCCTGACAGCTTCAAAGTCACAGGGCCAAGTCCTGCAGGATATTTGGTGAATAAAGAGGGAAATCAAGGAAAAATCGATAGAGGAAAACCTTCAGAAGGAGCTGTGTCATCACAGGATTGCTGCTATAAATTCAGCTTTGTAGAATGAGATGAGAGCAACCCTAAGGACAGAGATTTGGCCCAAATGAAAGGTCAGCATGGCCCAAAACTGCCCTGGGGTGATCTGGGCTGCAGCAATTGTGGCTGCCCCATCCTGGCAGTGCCCAGGCCAGGCTGGACGGGGTTTGGGGCACCCTGGGGCAGTGGGAGGTGTCCCTGCTACAGCAGGGGTGGGATGGGATGAGCTTTAGGGTCCCTTGTATTCCAAACTGTTCTGTGACTATCCAAAAAAACCTGTCAGGGAAAAAAAATAAAAAAAATGTAGTACCACAATAAACTGTGATTGAAATCAAGTTCTAGCCAAATTTTCCCTTCAGAAAAGCTTTAAATTTTTATTTCAATATTATTACAACAAAATCTCTCTGTTAAAAAAATACTAAAGCACAAGTGAAGCATCGCTTGGGCGTGAAACATTTTTCAGTTTGCTTGAACGCTCTGCTTCTGCTCCAGGACAAACAATCTTTGTAGAAACTGGAGCAGACCCTTCCCAGGGAGAAAAGCTTTTCCTCATCCTTCCCTTTTCCCAGGCGAATAAAACCCTGCAATGTTTGTGCACGGCTCCTCAGGATGTCGGGATTTGCAGGAGCGCCTCAGGATCAGTCTGTAAGTGTTTACCCAGCCCTAAATACAGCCCAGGAGGGACAGGAGGCTCCGGGGAGACAACGTGGGCCAACGTGGGCCAATGTGAGCCAATGTGAGCCATTGTGATCCAACGTGAGCCAACGTGGGCCAGTGTGGGCCAGTGTGAGCCATTGTGATCCAACGTGAGCCAATGTGAGCCAATGTGAGCCAATGTGAGCCATTGTGAGCCAACGTGGGCCAATATGATCCAATGTGAGCCAATGTGGGCCAATGTGAGCCAATGTGAGCCAGTGTGGGCCAATGTGAGCCAATGTGAGCCAGTGTGGGCCAACGGGA
>VXBU01011579.1:22006-57734 GCA_013400315.1 Bombycilla garrulus
ATGTGGGGCCAATGTGGCCAACGAGCTTCTGACCTGGCTACCGTCAGCGAATCCAGCAGAGCAAGGACTGAACTGGGAACTGGGGACAGGGAACTGGGAATTGGGAACGGGAACAGGGAACTAGGAACTGGGGACTGGGAACTGGAGAATGGAAATGGGGAACTGGGAAATGGGAATTGAGAATTGGGAAATGGAAACTGGGAAATGGGAACTGGGAACCGGGAATGGGAATTTGGAACTGAGAACTGAAAACTGAGAATTGGGAATGGGGAACAGAACTGGGAACTGGGAATGGCGAACTGGGAATGGGGAACCGAGAACTGGGAACTGGGGACTGAGAACTGGGGACTGAGAACTGGGGACTGAGAACTGGGAACTGGGAACTGAGAACTGAGAACTGAGAACTGAGCCTTCCTCATCGCAGGCAATGGGGCTGGACCTGAGAAAATCACCCCCCAGGAAATTCCCAGGCTCTGGTTTTGTGCAGGGAAGTCACTGTTGGTGTGACAGTTGGGGCCAGGCTGCTGCTGGCATCTGCTTTGTGAGGGCTGTGCTGATGTCCCGATAAATTCACGCCTCATTTTCCAGGTGGGACGCGCTCCTTTCACCCGTGCAGGCACCAAAATGAGAACGATGTGCCCCCAAGAGCAGCCCAACAGGAATATTTGCTCCTGAACGCACTCAGGCAGGAGAGGGGACAGCTCAGCCCAGCGGCAATTATCCTCTGCCCTGAGAATCATCTCCCACCCGCCTCCCTCACCCCTGATTTCTTTCTCAGCCCATTCACGCAGGTCTGGCGCGTTTAAAGCCATTAATAAAATCTCCTGTCCTCCTTCAACCCCTGCTGGAGGAGCCGCTGCTTCCCCGTCTGCGGGGTCACCCTTAAGAGCATCACAGACACGAGGGAGCGCTAAGCCCGGGGCAGACGGGGCAGGGCTGGCACCGAGGGGGCAGCTCAAGGTGAGCCCGGGGCTGCAGGGGACACTCGGGCCACCCCTGACGTGGCACAGCCCGCTGGCACCGCCACCCTCGCCTGGCTGCGTTAAAAACGCTGTGGAAAGGCTGTGAGCGCTGAGCCGGGCTTTGAGCTCCTCTGCGTGTGGGTGAGATCAAACTCGAGCCCTGTCAGGTTGGGAGGATTTCAAAAGAAATAAAAATTAAATAACAATAATAAAAACAACAGCAGCAACATTATTATTATTAATAATAAAAAATAAAAATAAATAAAATACTACTACTACTACTACTGCTACTACTACTACTAACAGTTTTATCACCAGGTTTTGCTGCATCAATTTCACATGCTGAGAGAATGGAGAGGTTTTTTTAATTTTTTCTTTTTAAGCTTTCTTTTTTTTTGGATTTTTTTCGTTCTTTTTAATGCAAAATCAGCTGCTCTGAGGCAGCCCCGGATTGCAGCCTCAGGTTTGCTTGGCACAGAGCGCAGACAGTTCCTCCACTGCGTAAGCACCTCCACCTAATCCCCAATCTTGTCAATATGTATTTACCCTTAATAACTTGGATCTGGGTCAGCACTTTGCCTCCCATTTGTTTGACTCTGCCCTAAGCTGGGGCTCTATTTCTGTCCAGCCTCAATGCTTGGTATTCCCCCTAAGACCTGGGCACTTTCCAGCTTCTGTCTCCCCAAATAAAACCAGCTCTAAACAAAGCCTCTTTCCAGCCAGCCGCTGTATTGTGTGCACAGTTTGAGATTTCCCACCCTCAGAAGGTATTTTCACAGCTCCTGCCCCCGTGTCATCGCTCCAAAACATCTCAAGTCATTTTCCTTTAGGAGAACAAGGGATGAAAATAAATTAAAAAAAAAAAAACATCCACACAAATCCCAACCCTATAATGCCTCTGTCAACAGGTGAGGTCTAAAAATTTCATTAGGGGAAAAAAAATAAAGGGGAAGCAGGAACAGCTGCAGGCGTGTTTGGAGGAAACCAGAGGGACACTTTCCATCTGGCATGTGCTCCACAGGCAAAAGAGCTTTTCCGGGGCTTGGAACTCAAAGGGAACTCGTATTTTGGGGAGCAGGCTATTCTTGGACAGCTCCTTTTGGGCAGCACAGCAACAGCTCCTGCTCCAAACACCCCGTTCTCCCAGGCCAGGGTTCTCACCGTGGCCAAAAGGAGGAAAAAAATTCCATCTCCAAGTGGGAGGATGGGCACGGCCAAGGTGAGGATGCCTTGGGTTTGTTTCAGCCAGAAATGCTGGGTTTGATTCTTCTGCCTGAGTTTCAGTGTTTTCCCCACTGATTTACAAAGCAATCTCTGCTTTCAGCCTTTTCCAGCTGCATAGGGAACCTCCAAACCTGAACCAGGGCTGGGATAAACTCTTCCCTTCACCTCGACTGCCCCCAGTTTGCATCACCTGGGCACAGGCAGAGCCTGCACTCAGCACCAAGCTGAACTTTTGGTTCTGCTTCCCTTCCACTTTTAGCTTTGCCCAGGAAACGCTTTTCCTCTGCCACAAAACCTTGGCAGAGTTTGCCTGTGGGAAATAACAGAAAAGGTAGAAAATTTTTAGAAGCTGAGACAACTCTTAGAAGGTGTGGGGAAGTAAATCTCATAATGCAGCTTAGGAGAGCCACAAACCCAGCTCGAGGCTGCAGGAGCACAACTCCAGCCAAGCCTGGATTGGCTTTTCCCTGACTTTTCTGCCTTAATCCCGCGGCTGGAGAGCACGGGCACCTCGTGCTGGAATATTCCCAGCCAGGCCGCGTTATCTGCCCGGAGCAGATCTCCAGGGAAAGCCTTCCCGGCTGTCCCGCAGGTGTTCCCCAGCCCGCGCTGCCCTGGGCACGCCGTTCACAGCCTTTGTTCCCCTCGCCCGGCTTCCCTACAATGAGCCCTGAACAATCAGCAATGGCATCGAGCCCCCATGAATCACTTTTCTCACTGTTTTTTGCATCCTCTCGGTGTGTTTGTCTTTCTTCCCAAGGCTATTCCCAAGCTGTTGCATTCCCCTGGAGCCCTATTAGAGCCCATTCTTTGTATTTACTAACAGGAAGCATCGCGGCTCTGTCCTCACCGGCTTTACTCGCAGGCCCTCTTAATTATTCGTATATTTATTTTTTTTAAAGCTTATTTGGCAAAAATCCCCCGTTCCTCCATTCTTCCTGCCTAGCAGGTTATTTCTTTCTTCCTCAAGGTGCAATCCGGTTTCCTTTTGTTGTTAAACTGCCTAATCCTGATACTTTCCTGGATATTGTGGGAAAGAGCCCCGCTTGACAACCAACTTTTCATTTCCATCCTGATTAGCAAGCACATAATAACTGGAAGCATAATTTACACTTTGATTTAAGCCACCTCATTCACATTTGGGAGGAAATCTAGGATGACTAAAGCTTGAAAGGAAAGGCAGGATAAGCAGCATTAAGGAGCTGTCAGGGATCGGAATTGCATTAAAATGTTCCTGGTTTATTGTCACAGACTTGTGGCCTCCTGCACGAGCACCAGATGATGGCAGGGAGCTCTTTAATGTGAATAGATGAAGCTCAGGAAATAAAGCAGAAGGGCAAGCAGGGTGACAGTGGCAGGAATGCTGCGTCCCCCTGTCTCCTCAGCTCACCAACATTTTCCTGCATTCATTTCTTGGCACCGTTCCCCTGCCCACAGCTCTTCTTTTTCTGAGCCTTTATCCTCGTGTTTTAAACTTTGCTTTATGCTTGTGCCTTGAATTCTTCTTTTTGGCCCTTAGCAAACAACTTAAACAAACCCCAAACTAAACACAGAAGAGCTGCAGTACTGTAAATACAAATATAAATAATATAAATGTAAACATAAATATAAATATAAATAATGTAAATATAAATAATGTAAATATAAGTAGCTGTATGCTCATAACATCATCAAAATTCCCAAAAACCTGCTCCTGTGTGCTGCCTGCTCAGAGCCTTCACTGTCCAGAGCAGCTCGAGGAGTTTGGCAGATCCAGCAGAGAGTTTCTGGATTCATCACCTCAAATCCCAAGCTTTTCCTGCCCGAATTCCAGCCCAGGTGTGGAATCCCAGCCTCACGATGCTCTCTCATCTCATCTCTCCTCCCCAGGCTGGGCTTTTCCATCCCTCTCCTTCAATCTTCAGAATTCCAACAATCAAAGCCTCACCTTTGGATCCTCGCAGGGACTGACAGCAGCCAAACACTACAGCTTTGAACAGTAAAAAATGGGGTTTTTCTGCCCCTCACCCCTGCTGTGAGGTGTTAAAGCAGGAAACCTCTCTTTTCTGATCTGCTCAAATTAAAGCAGAGTGACAGAAAAGAAGCCCTGAAAGAGTTGAGTTTGTGTTTGTGCCTCTGTAACTCACGGACAGGTGGCACTGGATTGGGTCACTGCAGTAACTTCCAGCCAGGATGTAAAATCCTTTTCAAACTTCTTTCAGAGGCTGAAATATCAATCACTCTTACCACATCTCACTGTACTGGTTCCAGCTGTCCTCAGAAATGTCACACAGTTCCACTGATGACATTTATTTAATTTAGTCCAAAGTGTGGGGGGGATTTTTCATAATGTGATTTTAGTTTTTGGGCTGCAGGTGAATTTTGCCTTGGATGAAACCCCTGGGTGCAGACTGAGCTCTCCTGGAGCTGCTCTTCCATTGACACCAAACTCTCCTGGATCTCCAGGAATCATCCAGCCATGATCTTTCCGTGGTTAAAGTTCTCTGGAGAGTCTCTGGCACTGCCCTAAATCCTCCTTCTTCTCTCTGATCACTCTCTTTGATCCCCAACAACATTTTTTTGTGACTTTTCTCTGAGTTTCAGCTGCGAGACCTCTTATCTTTGTAAAAATCAAATTCCTGGACACTTCAATAAAGCAGCAATGCAGGGAATTGTCAGCAAACCCTGCCAGGAGGGAAAAGGCATCGCCTCTCTGACAGGGAGGTGTCAGGGGTGAGAGCCAAAGGACACGATGTGTCAGGGGATGGATCAGGGAACGTTCAAAGGAACGCTCAGGGAAGGGAAAAATGCAAACCCCGCACAAATTGCGTGCCTGCCCCGGCAAGCAGAGCTCCCCCAGGTCTGCAGGGCAGCTGGGAGCTCACCCTGGGCACAGCCAAGGCTCCCCAAAGCCTCCTAAATTAATCACGGCCTCAGCTTCAAGAGATGCTTTTAACTGTGTGCAACTGGATGTCTTAATTGCTCTTTCAATTAAAAGGAGAACGGAGCACTCTTGGTTTTGCCTGATGTATTCCAAAGAAGTTTTAATTCTAGAGAAAAGTGCAGACAGAAAGGTTTTGTATTTTTTCTTATGTCTCAAAAGGAAGAGAAGAAAAAGGAAAACAAGACAAAAAAAAAGTTTTGCTGGAAAGTTTTTGTGCTCTTCAAGCTCTAACAAAATCAAACTCAGAGCAGTCAACCAATCAATGAAATCCCACTTGGTTCAGAGCAGCTGTGGCTGCCCCAGCCCTGGAAGTGTCCCAGGACACCCGGATGAGTGTGGGAGCACCCTGGGAGAGCAGCAGGTGTGGAACTGGGTGCTCTTCCAACCCAAACCATTCCATGATTCACATCAGAGTGAAAAGCTCCACAAACTCCACCAGAATTCACTGTGCTGCTCCTCCCCCTTCTGCCCAAGGCCACCTCAAACCATGGGGACACCCTGAAATCCTTTTCCCTCTGCTTTAAACACAGGGAAGGAGCCAGAGGAGCCCCTGGAGGTGGCAGAGCAGCGGCACAGAGGGATGGCCGGGGCAGGAGGGCTCTGCTGGCCGGGGTGGGGCTGGGAACAGCTGAGCTCTATTTATCCAGGTGGGGAGAGACAAATCCAGCAGGATGAACTCATCAAGGAGCTGATTTGCTGTGCCTGGGCAACTGGGAAGGAGCTCTCCCTGGCCCACCTGCTGGTGGCTTGCACAGGTGTTTGTAGAAGATATGTGTATTTAAATTCCTGCCTCTTTATTACTCATAAATAACAAAGTTATCACCCAGCGCTGGGGGAGTCGAAGCAATAGATCTCCTTCTGGTCTGATCCTGGCCTCTCCCAGGGAAATTCATCACAGCTGAACCTGAGGCTCCTTTAGGAAATGTCAGCCCTTTCTACAAGTCATTCCCCAATGAATTGGCTGGGGAACAACTCGGCATCGCTTCTCGTGGGCAAGAAAATTGGAAAACTGAAGAACCCTTCATTAAGCGAGTGGCCCATGAATCAGCTCAGCAGAATTACTGGGATCTTTGGCAGCCAAAGCCATGGAGCTCTTCTGTTTGTGGTGCCTGTGCCCTTTCCAGATGGAATATCAGCAGAGACTCTGCCTTGGCTGGGGACAGAGACATGAAATCACTCTGGGTTCATCTCTGAGTTTTTTGCAGCACTTCTGACGTAAAGCTGACCCTGGAATTGCCGTCAGCGCTGCCTGCACGCTCAGCTCACAGCTTCGGGCTATAATTGATTGGTTTGGGCAAAGCCAAAACTGAACCCCAGCCACGAGAAAAGAGAGGAACAGGAGAAAGGAAAACTCCTTACAGTTTTTGAAGTACACACCACTTTGTGCACTTCTCTGAAATCTGCATTGCAATGCCAGTCTCAGGGCTGAAAGGTACTGAAAGCACTTGGCCCAGTGATGATTTCCCCTTTATTTGTGTGGTCATTTCTTCCCTCATTTATTTACAGACTTTCATGACTTATAATAACAATTATTTAAGTTCTTTGCCCACTGTGCAGTGGCAATAAATGTCCTGAGTTTTATCAGTTTATCATTTTTTGTCAGTTTCCAGCAGGTACCAGAGAACTGTTGGACCACGATGGGGAGCTGCTCCCCAGGCCCTGAAAATGACCTGTTTAGACCCCATTTTGCCTCCTAAATAAAATAAAAATCGGTATTCCGAGGAAATGTCTCTCTGCCTTTATTCATTGTCTGGAGAAATGACCTTGCTCTTAATTTAAGCACCTTAAAACCAGAGCTGGATGAATCCAGGCTTTGCTGCTAAGCGAGCACATGGAGCCTCCTTTCCTTTATAATTAGGCCCATCAAACCTCCTAACCCTGAGGGTGTTTTTTGAAAATCCTGTGCTAATTTCAGCTGCTGGATAAGTGTCCAAATGTTTGGGTGCCTATGGAAACTTCCTCTGGAGCTCCCATAAGGAAGCTGTATTTGTAGTCCATGCATTTCCATGTATCATTAATATATGGCAAGAATGTAAGTAGTTGGAAAATATGTTCACAGACCCTGGTTGATTCTTCCAAGATGGGGCTGTTGTAGGAAAAAGGATTAGGTGAGTTAAAAGTGCCCAGGGCTCAGCAGTCATTAAGAGCTCCAACTGCTCCCAGCAAAAATACTTTTTGCAGCTGCACTTTGGCGAAATGTTTCACGTGGTTGGGGTGGTTTGGTTTCTCCTGGGCATGTCAATATTCCCAGGCAGGAATATCCCACTGCTCAGCAGGCAGGAGCCAAGGTGGGTGGGTGGGTTTTGGGTAAATGCTGAGCTCTGAGAGCTCAACCAGAGGGATGTTGAGCTCGGGGTAAACATGGAGTTGATGCCTTAAGATTTTAGCTTTTGTATTTTCCATCTATTTGTAATCCTGCCGTTCTTCAGTGTGTAACTCTGAACTCCACACACAGTGGGAGCTGCTGCTTCCCCATTTGGGTCAGACACAACAATTCCTCTGCAGGCCTGGCAGTCAAGGACCCCTCACTGCCTCAGGCCTGAGAGATGGAAACAAAAGTGATTTGGGGGAGCAAACTTGAGGTAAATGACTTCATTACCTGGAGCTGTAATTGGAAGATTTACCCCCAGTATGCAAATGGACCAAACTTATAAAAGTGTGATACTCGTGACCCATCATCCATTTTTTGGGTGTAGCCCCTGAGGGCTTTGTCTGCCCTAAATGTACCTGAAGGCCCTTCAATAAATAGAACAGCTTTTTATTCCCTGAACTTTGTCTTGCCTCTGTTTTTAGATAGCCCCAAAAGGCACCAGAGTGATCAAACAAGGGTGGATGTGTTATTTACTCTAAACTGCCTTTCCCTGGCGCTGTGCTGCTATCCTGGCACACACGGGGTGCTCCTGGCACCTCCCGGGCTCCAGAACAGCCCCGTGCTCTTCCCTCTGCCCAGCCCTGCAGAGCCCTCATGCCGGGAGCAGGCACGGCGAGAGCAGAAGGGGAAGCAGACAGGGCTGAGGGCGAAGGGGAGCTCAGGGGCGATGTGGGAGGGTGGCACTGCCCAGCCCTCAGCCTGGCACAGCCCAGAGCTCGCTCAGGGTGATAACAGAGCTGTGTCACCGCAGTAACAGGACCTGCTGCCGTGGTGACACACGGGGATCGGCTTCCCGGCCTGCTGGAAGGGCTTGGGGTGACACGAGCTCCAAGGTCCATTGCAAACCAAACTGTGCCCTGAGTCTGATTCTCTCTGGTTAAATTCTCCTGCTCCTCCCACCGGTGAGGACATCCTCCAAAAACTCCGTGTTTTTACCTCACTTGGAAAGTGATTTCTGGTTTAAAATTCACTCAGCGTGACTTTTCCTGAGACATTGGTGAGCTTCATTGCCGTGGACTGAGCTGTGATGGCCTTTGCAAACCCAAACACAAGAAAACATTATTATAATGGCACTTCAACCTATTTTAAACAGATCCTTAGAATTTAACTGCAAACCAGACTTTTGGTCATGACCTTTTCAGCAGTCTTGAACCTATGAGTAATATCCTATCTGATTCTGGAGAAGTGAAAGCATGGAGTGTTTATTCCTTTCCTGAGTCACTTGTTTTGATAATTCCACCCCAATTCTTTAAGAGCAGAGTCTGTATTGAACACAGACCCATGATCTCTTCACCTCTGATAAAACACTGCTCCCTAAACCCACTTCTGTCCCACTCCAAGGTGGGAGCTGCTTCCCAAGTGGCTCCCAGAACCTCCTGCTAATCTCTAGTCAGGCTCAGCCTCTTGCCTTCCTCACCCACTCACCCCGTATTTCCTTATCAGTGTCCTTTTCCAGGGAAAATCCAATCCATAAGGCCTTTGCATGCAGTGGAGATTAAAAAAATTATCAAATCAATAGCATTAGGCCCCTGCATAGAGATCCTAATTTATCTAACAAACAATCAGCAAAGAAGAGTCGGCTGGGTTGTGGTTTTGGCTGCCTGGCTTCCCCTAAATTTGGAAAAATGAGTAAATGAAGGAACAGCAATAAGCAGAAAAGTTTAATAAGCTGGAAATACAGCAAAAATATATGTGACTTCTTGGAATAACCAAAAGACCAGGGATGTTTACAGGACAGCGGGACAGATGAAGCTAATTCAGGGATCACCTTCTCTGTATTATAGGTAAAAAAAAAGAATTTCTACTCAATAATTGTCCCACCATAGCTGGAGTTTGGGGACTTCTCAGCTACGTGAGTCTTTCATGCCATGGAGGAGGATAAAGGCTGGATGATATAAAGGAAAAGATTGGTGCAGCATGGAGGCTGAAATCAGAGATCTGGACATGGTGAGTGAAGCTGTTTCAGAATGGGTGAAGGTGCTCCAAAATGGGTGGAGGTGTTTCAGAATGGGTGAAGGTGTTTCAGAATGGGTGAACATGTTCCAGAAGGTGTTTCAGAATGAGTGAAGGTGTTTCAGAATGGGTGAACGTGTTCCAGAAGGTGTTCCAGAATGGGTGAAGGTGTTTCAGGATGGAAGAAGATGTTTCAGGATGGGTGAAGGTGATCCAGAATGGATGAAGGTGTTTCAGGATAGGTGAAGGTGTGTCAGGATGGATGAAGGTGTTTCAGGATAGGTGAAGGTGTGTCAGGATGGATGAAGGTGTTTCAGAAAGGGTGAAGGTGTTTCAGAATGGCAGAAGGTGTTTCAGGATGGGTGAAGGTGTGTCAGGATGGATGAAGGTGTTTCAGAAAGGGTGAACGTGTTTCAGAACAGGTGAAGGTGTTTCAGAATGGGTGAAGGTGTTCCAGAATGGATGAAGGTGTTTCAGGATAGGTGAAGGTGTGTCAGGATGGGTGAAGGTGTTTCAGAACAGGTGNTTTTTCAGACCGGCAGAAGGTGTTTCAGAATGGGTGAAGGTGTTCCAGAAGATGTTTCAGAATGGGTGAAGTTGTTTCAGGATGGGTGATGGTGTTCCAGAAGGTGTTTCAGGATGTGAGAAGCTGTTCCAGACCAGCAGAAGATGTTTCAGAGAGGCAAACACCGCGGTGCTGCCCTGCCCCACGTTTCTCAGCGTGGAGACAGCAGCAGTGTGCTCGGAGCAGTGGAGGAGCGAGGCCAGAGCCCGCTGAGCAGGGCCCGCAGGCCGGGCCGGGCCTCAGGATGAGGTGAGGAGCTCGTGTTTGCGGCCCAAAGTCACGGCAAGGCCGCGGGAGCCGGGGTGGCACGAGGAGCTCCAGTCCTGTGAAAAGCCGCGGTGGCTGCGGCACTTTCAGCTCGAGCCAGAGAGTTCCTGCTGAGCCACAAACGTCACCGCTCCTGCTCCCGCCACAACTGCTCGGGACGGGAAAATACGGGAGCTCCGGGACTGCCAACATCCCGCTCCTGACCCCGGGCTGACCCTGCAGCAGCCCCAGTTGCCAAGGGACAATCCTACGTACTCGGATTTGTTTTAGCAACATCACAATAAAGGTTTTTTTGCTCAACGGTTTGTGAAACTTCGGTTTAAACTACAGACAAAATATGAGATCTTGGTAGAAGGTGATGCCAGGGGAAAAAGCAATAACGTGTTTTGTGTGTGAAGAAACCGCGATTAAAAGTGACAATTCATTATATAAAAGTGACCGTTTATGACATAATGGTGATATTTAAGTGATAAAAGTGCCCATTTATGAGTGTGAGACACTGGAGGGGCCTGTCAATGAGACAATATTTTATATCTCCTTTCCTTTGCAAGAATTCACGGTGGTTTCCTCTAGCTACAAACACCACATTCACTCCAGAGACTAAAAAACAATCACAGATGAAAAACTTTGTTACAATGTGTTCAAAAAGGAAAATCTGGGAATGACAGTCAGGGAATCTGAGAGGCCCAGGTGGGGCTGTCCCCTGGAGAAGGTCACCTGTTACTGAAAAGCTGAAAGTTTCTAGGACTAAAAACCCCTTTAAAACCCCTCCCCAAACACCAAGGATAAAAGCTGAGTTGAAGGAATACCAAGATGAGATTCTCTGTAAGACATTTAATCTTAAAAAGAGTAACAGCGAGGATGAGTGCGAGAAACTTGTTCCTATCCTGTTTTTCCTGCCTGTTCAGACCTCTGCCTGCCTGGAACCAGCTGCTCAACGCTCCAAAACCTTCTGCAGCCACATCTGTCCCAGTGCCACGGGGAGAAGATGCTATTGTGAAAATCGTGGATGCGCTCATCGCCCTTTGTTCCAGGCCCACAGCGCGGCCTGCTCCAGAAAACACATCAGGTCATCAAATCAGCGCAGTAAATCTTCCCTTTTACTTAGAAAGACAAAAATAATCCTGACTTTTTCATGAGCTCACACAACACCAAGAGGCATTTCAGACTCAGGAAAGGATCTCATTTCTGCTGTCACAAGTTGGACCGGGCTGCGCTTGGACGGGCCCTGGGGCTGCACACGGAATCCAGCTCCGTCCCCAAGGGCACAGATTTGGTAGCAAGACCCCATCCCCGGCTCTTTTTTCCAGCTCACCAGCGCAGGGCCCTGCTGCAGCTGGTGCCAGCCTCAATATTAAATGCAGAAGAAGGAAAAGGACTCTGCAGGAGCAGGGGCTGGGCCTCCTGGGCGAGAGGGCCCAGCCGCCGCAGAGAGCGCGGAATCGCTTTCCATGATCCTCGCTTGGAGAGCTGGCCTGATTTCCTTTCATGTGTCCTCACTATTGGAAGGGGTTTCCAGCCTCTGTCTATTTATACCCATTTCTTCTTGTGCCAACATTGTCTCTTCACTTAAATAACTTTCCTCTGCCTGCTGCTTCGCCTCCTTGATGCTCTCGCCGGCAGCTGTCAGAGCCGCTCTCAGCCTCCGCTCCTCAGGAAAACAAGGCAATCCTGTTTAATAACCCTGAGGAAGAGCCCCCATTCCCGGGGTTCCTCACACCCTACAACGAGCTCCTCTTTCTGATGAGGATCCACAGCCCTTCCTCCATGGAAGTTTTCTGTCCAACACATTTTAGGGTCGCATCGTAGTCTGAGGGCTCAGAGGAAAGGTCTGTGGTCCTTCGTTTGCTTTCACCAGAACAAAACAATCCCCACGTAATAATGCAGCAGTTAATGACACCTCTGCTAGCCCACACAGAGCTGGGAGGAAACACTCAGGGTCTTACTGCGGAATATGAGGCAAATGAGGACATTGGCTTTTCTTCTAAAAATGTTAAGGCCCAGGTAGGAGTTCAAAAACAAACCAAATATCTTTTATTGGGTAGAGAAGGACGCAGAAAGGTAAAGAGAACAGAGTTCCCTTCATAGCTTGGTAAATGCAGATAATTCCTTTTCCTGTCACCATCTTTACCTCTCTCTCTTTCATCAGCATCGTATCATGGAATCCTGCAATGGTTTGGGTTGGAAGGGACCTCAAAGCTCATCCAGTGCCACCCCCAGCCATGGCAGGGACACCTCCCACTGTCCCCGGCTGCTCCAAGCCCCGTCCAACCTGGCCTGGGACATTCCAGGGATCCAGGGGCAGCCAAAGCTGCTCTGGGCACCCTGTGCCAGGGAACAATTCCTTTCCAATCTCAAATCTAAACCCTCTCTCAGTCTGAAGCCATTCCCCGTCCTTTTCCTATCACTACCTGGCAGATAAAAGATCTGTTTCTCCTTGAAGTCAAGTCAGTGATAAAACTCCTGTTGACTTCTTGTTGTTGCAAGGAGCAGATGAGGGCTCTGGTTTTTGTAACACGGACAGAAATCTGCTGGAATAAAATGAATTTCAGTGATAACCTCACTTAACAGAGCACCCTTATCCAGGACAGAAAAAACCAGAGAGGTTTTCAAAAGACGCAGAGAGAAGCTGGTCACAGAAAGAAAAATGGGGCTGAAAATGCAGCTAAAAATTCTTCCAGGGGTTCGCTCTGTGCCCAGATCATCCAGGGTCCTGCTGGATGATTTACACACCACAGAGGGTCTCTCTGCTAATGAGCACGTGGTGTTGGTGTGATTTACACCTTGCCTCTGGAATACACCTTCCCACAAAAATCCTGCCCCATCCATCACCCCAGGCCTCCTCTCCAAGCAGCACAAAGAGCAGAAATAACAAGACCTTGCAGGAAAAGCCCAGGCAGCTCAAAAAGAAACTATGTCAGGAGTAACAAATCCATGGCTTATGTCAGACCCTGCTCCAGATAAGGGGAAATATTTTTTAATGAAACCAAGTCCGGCCCTCACAGATGTGGAAAGAATGCAGCAGGAAGGTATTTCCAATTCCCAGTGGGAACAGGTTCTGCAGTGGGGTTGTTTTAATATTTTTTCCAGTTGCCCCTTGCCCTCTTTGCTGTTCTCTTGGGGACTGGGGAGCAGCAGTGCCCTCGTTCCAGACGGGAGCGAACGCAGGGACGCCTGCGCCAGGCTGTGGAGCACCAGGGTTCCAGGATTCATCCTCCTGCTGATCCTGAATTCTGATACTGCACGAGTGACAACCAAAATCCCCACACATGGAAATGCTTTTGCACAAAACCAATTCCGCTTGGCCACCGCGCTCAAGCACCTGCTAAAATCAGGGAAAATGGAGATTTCGTGCTGGATTTCTCTCACTTTTCTGCCTCCCAGTGGGTGGCATTTCCCTCCCTCCTTCCCTTTTCCTTCTCCGGTGCAGAAAGAACTTATTTATGAGAGAGATAAGGGAGAACAAATCCTAGAAGAGCCTCTTTGGCCTCAATGCCATGTTTTTGATAAGTGTCCTATGTTTAAGAAAAGTGAGGTTAAAACCTGAATTATTTCTGAACAAATAACTGGACAGTAAAACCCAGGGGTGCTGGTGAGGTTCTGCAGCTTTATTTAAATCTGAAAAAGCATTTATTGTTTTTTTTCTCCATGAAGGGAGTCAGGGCTTTGCACTGGAGAAAGGCCAACTTCACCTCTTGATGGTTAAAAAGCCCCAAATATCAGCTTGTACTTAAAATCCCTGCAAATGTTCTGGGTGGCAAAATTCTGTGGAAATTTGGGTTGAGCTGGGTAACATTTTTTCCTTACAATGCCTTCAGCACAATCCAAATTTCCAGAGCAAACAGCATTTTTTCCCCCCAAAGATTTTTCAGCGTACAGTGACAATTTGCAATGTGCTATTTCAATTAATTGTCAACTGTTTCCAGATCTCGGAGCAGATCACTGGATATAAACCCGGCACTGCTCCTCAATTTGCTTCTCTTTCCTCTCATTTATTTTCCAAGACAAGAGCTTTGGGGTGACCATCTGCTTCTCATTTCAAACCTGTCTGTTTTGTTGATACCTGATGTCTTCTGCCTCATGCACAAGCTCAGCTCAAGACTGAGGAGCTGAGTTTTGTTTTGACACAGGTCCTCTATTCCGAGCAGCAAAGCTTCACAATCCCGAGTTGCTTTTGTGGCGCAGGTTTTTTTCAGGAGTTTTAAATTCTGATTCAGACTCGTGTTTGGCAACCGTTCTCAAATCTGCTTTTGAGTTACCTCTTGAAATGGAATAGAGACATTTTTGGGCTAAATTAGAGGGATTTGTGAGATGTGGGGCTGTGGGAAATGTGAAGTTAAGGCTCCATCTCCTCGTCCCTCCTGGTTTCCATACGAAACCCGCTCAGTTTTTAGGTTAAAATAGATTTATTTGATTAATTCCCAGTGCTGTGAGGATCACCCTGGCTCCTCTCCACTCTTCCACCTCTGATGCAGCTGCTGCCAGGTGAACAGCTCCAGGCAGCCGAATACCAACCTCTGCACGTCCCAAAAGTGATGTTTATTCTCTTCATTGACTCCCTGTCTGCCCTGCCCCCAGCAGAATAAAGCAGCTTTAAACCTTTCCCAACACTCTCCTCTCAAGTGGCAGCGACTTAGAGCAGGCTTGAGTGGAAAATAGGCTGAAATAACCAATAAAAAGAAGAAATTGAGTTTATCACCATCAAAATCTGCTTCCCCAGCCCCTCTCTGAGCTGTTCAGGGATGAAATGTCAGGACAAAGTTTAAAACTGGGATCTAAACTCAGCTGCTGCTTCGACCCGGTTTCACTTCCATTCTCACATCTCTAAAAGCTCCAACCCTGCTTTTCCTCACCCCAGTTTTGTGCCCAGGGTGCAATTCTCACATGAAGAGTTTGCTCTTTTGAGGGTTTCAGGTAATGCAGAAAGCTGGGCCTGTCTGCAGGGCTGCCCTGAAACATCAACTCCTCCCTTTATCCCCCTTTCCACCCCACAAACAGACCTGGCTGATGCTGGGTAGGACGAACCCCAGACAGGAACACCCCACTCCTCAGGTGGGAAGCTGCTCTTGTCTTCCCTTTTAATTATTCCCAAAGCCCTTGATTATCCTCTATTTTCCCCATCCAGGCAGAACATTATACGCAAGCAAAATCCTCAGGTTTTTTTTTTTTCCCCTGTCTGTTTTCCTTACTCCGCTCATATTTTTCTCATAAAATCTGTCACCAGTGGCCAGTTCCTTTCTCTCTGTAATGGAAATTTTGGGATTGGTTAAGAAAAAAAACCCAATCCTAAATCATTAAGTAAGATAATATCTCAGAATTATTACTTAACAATGAGAAATTTTATAGCAGACGTTTTGACAGGACATTTTTCACTTACAAAACCATCTTTTGCTTTTTTTTTTTTTTTTTTTCCCTTAGGTTATAAGGTGCTTAAATCATTTTTGCTGAAGGAAGGAGGAAACAGCTGTGGCTCAAACACACTTTTTCCGTCTGTCATTCTGTCTTTATTTTCTCTTTCTGTGCATTCAGCACTCTCGGAGTGAAAGCAGCAGCAGCAGCAGCAGGGCCAAGATTAGAAGTTAAAGAATGTAAACTTGAATTTGGATGATTTTGGGCAAAGTCTGAGAGCAGGAGTTCTCTTCTCCCCTTGTTTCCTGACCGGGCTGGATGCCTTAATTCTGGGTGGAGAGGCAGGAGCTGGGATGTGCCGACCTCTGCCCATCCCTGCAGCCTGAATTTCCCCTCCGCTTTGGAACCAGGTCATGGATCCAATTCCCAGGCTCTGGATCCATTCCCAGGCTGTGGATCCCATTCCCAAATTCTGAATCCCCTTCCCAGGCTGTGGATCCAATTCCTAGATCATGGATCCTCATTTCCAGATCATGGATCCCATCCCCAGGCTGTGGATCCAATTCCCAGGCTGTGGATCCAATTCCTAGATCATGGATCCTCATTTCCAGGTCATGGATTCCATCCCCAGGCTATGGATCCCCTTCTCAAACTCTGGATCCCCTTCTCAAACTCTGGATCCCCTTCCCAGGTCATGGATCCCGTTTCCCAGGCTCTGGATCCATTCCCACATTCTGGATTCCCAGGCTCTGGATCCATTCCCAGATTCTGGATCCATTCCCAGATTCTGGATCCATTCCCACATTCTGGATCCATTCCCACATTCTGGATTCCCAGGCTCTGGATCCATTCCCATATTCTGGATCCATTCCCACATTCTGGATCCATTCCCACATTCTGGATCCGTTCCCACATTCTGGATCCATTCCCAGGCTCCGGATCCATTCCCAGCTCTCCCATTTACCCCAAGGAGATTCCCTGGATCAAACCTGACCCACCCAAAGGAAGGAGAAGCCCCTGACCACGGAATGTCCAAGGCTTGAAAAGACCTCTGGGATTATCCAGGCCAGCATTCCCATGGCCAGATTTCGGGGATCACTTCAGGCTGAGATTACTGAAAATAAAAAGCTTGGAGGGATGTGATCCCAGAGAAACACAAAGTGCTCTCTGCTCCTCCAGGTGAGACTTTTCCCAAATTTCCCCTTCTAAGTCTTTCCCTCCCACCCCTTTCCACCCCAAAGGTTTCTTGTGTTCTAACACTGCTCAGATCCACTTTCAGGAATTCGGATTCTGGATCAGATCCTGCCTGGTGCCCGTGGAAGTGTTTGCTTCCAAGGAGGCCTCAGGACACCTGAAAACAAGTGTGGAAAACCAGCCTGGATAAATATGATAAATATCATCCACATTAAAGTTGTTTAAATGCTCAACTCCTATAAGGAATAATTAAAATTAATAATATTCAGGAAAACATCCAAAGTCCAGGCCTCATTCCACAGTGGGAGGGTAAAATATGAGCATGACAATACCAAGAGGGAGTCTTCCATCAGAGGAAAGTGTCTAGAAGTTTATATTCAATTTTTTTTCCATTAATTTCTTGTGAAGGAGCAGAATGGATCAGTGTGGAGCTGGAACACAGAGAAATTCTGAACTAAAACATCCCAGCAAAAACGCAGTGATTATTTGGGTGAAAAAAGAGTGGATAATCCCACAGCCATTGTCCATTTTTGTGCCAGCTAAAGCGGGCTGGCACCCATCCCAAAAAAGCCGGCACGTATTTTGGCTTTGATTTCCATTTTCTCCTTCCTTTAAAAAACTGCCCCCATGAAGTCAGCCAGGATTTAAACAAATACATCTATAGCATGATAACACTGCCCTGAAACAAAGTAATTAGGAATGAGGCCTGAAATAACTGTCTAAAGAGAGTGGGGAGCGTAAATCAGCCCAGGAATTGGAATAACAGCGAGGTGATGATGGAGCCTGGCTGAGGGGCTCCTGCCGCAGAGCCCAGAGGTTGTTTGGATAGGAGGAGCATCGGATGGATCAGTGCAAGGGCTGGGTGTTCCGTGGAGCTCCTGGGCCAATCCATCTCCAGGAAATCTGTCACAAAGTGCAAATGGGCGCTGTAATTCTTCCCACAGGTTGGGTTACTTTGTGGGAGCAGAGCAGCTTTTAGCTGACAAAGACAGATCTCATCTCTGCAAGCTAGGCCTCTTATCTAATCTCTTGGACTTTTATTTTTTACATAAACCCCACTAATTTTCTATGAATTTTTTTTTTCTTTGAAGCTCGAGGAATGCCGTTAATTCTGAGATTTGCACCTCTCCTGTAGATCCCTGTGGATTTTTTTTGGACGGGAATAAAAATTGTTCCTTTTTATTGCTCGATGGCAAAGAGCTCCGCCTGACAAAGGGAGTTTTTCAGTGCATTTGAGTTCTCAGTTTCCATCTTTATTGAACTATTTCAGACTTTCCCACAAATATTTCCCAGAGCCTCAGGGACAAAGGGTGTGCCTTATCAATCATGGGATGGTTTGTGTTGGAAGGGACCCTAAAGATCATCTCATCCCACGGGCAGCGACACCTTCCACTGTCCCGGCGGCTCCAGCCCGGCCTGGGACCCTCGCAGGGATCCAGGGCAACCCCAGCTCCTCTGGGACCCTCTGAACAAAGAATTTCCTGCTCATCTCCAACCCAAACCCATCCGTGATTTATCTCACAGCTCGTTTGCTTGCAGGATTTCCAGAACCATCCCTCTGAGGGAGGACGCCCCAAATGAGGGAGCCCAGATTTCAGTGTCACCCTGCCCTGAGCTGGACACCTCTGCCACCTCCTCAGTGCCACCTCCTCAGTGTGTCACCCCCTCAGGGCCCCCCCCTCAGTGCCATCCCCTCAGTGTGTCACCTCCTCAGAGTGTCACCCCCTCTATGCCATTCCCTCAGTGCCACCCCCTCAGTGTGTCACCTCCTCAGAGTGTCACCCTCTCTATGCCATCCCCTCAGTGCCATCCCCTCAGTGTCACCCCCTCAGTGTGTCACCTCCTCAGGGTGTCACCCCCTCACTGCCACCTCCTGAGTGCCACATTCTCAGTGCCAGTGCCCCCTCCTCAGTGCCACCCCTCAGTGCCACGTTCTCAGCGTATCACCCCCTCAGTGCCACCTCCTCAGTGCCACCCCCTCAGGATGTCACACCCTCAGGGTGCACCTGCCAACTCCCCTGGGTGTCTCCCCCTCAGGGTATCACCCCCTCAATGTCACCTCCTCAGTGCCATCCCCTCAGGGTGTCATCCCCTCAGTGCCACCTCCTCAGTGTTACCCCTCAGTGCCATCCCCTCAATGTCACCTCCTCAGTGCCACTTCCTCAGTGCCACCCCCTCAGGTTGTCACCCCCTCAGTGTCATCCCCTCAGTGCCACCGCTCAGTGCCACCCCTGGGTGCCACCCTCGGTGTCCCCGAGCCCCGGGCGCTGCCAGGGCCGTTTTGCTGTCCCTGAATCCCGGTCGGGCGCAGGGCAGGCCGCTCGGATCCCGTCCCTGTCCCCGCGAGTCACCACGGGCCGTTGTCGGGCTCCTGGCAGGAGCTGTCCCCAAGGCAGGATGTTCCTGGGAACACCAGGGACTCACCGGTGGGGATTTTTATCCCCTGCACCCCGGGCTGGGAACAGCGAATGGTTCCCTACAAAAGCCACCTGGTTTTGTGCTGTTCCTTCACGCTGCTGCCGAGCTTGACGGGCACTGGATAATTGGAGAAGGAGTTTAAAATGAAGGAATTAATTATTCCCCACTTGATCCCTGTGAAATCTCACTTCTCGCCCCATGCGCGTCCACCAAGATCAAATAAAGCTCTGAAATTTCCGGGTTTTTTTTGTGGAAAACATATTAGTAACATATTGACGTTGGCTCTGAGGAGCAGATCAGCAGGAACAGGGGGAGCTGCTGCTTTTTCTCTCATCACAAAGGTGGGGAAGTCAGGAGAGATAAGAAAAGGCACTATTGGCAATGCACAGGGTGGCCACAGATCAATATTTTTCATGCAAAATGTTTTCCTTAGTTGAAAAATGCTTTGGTTTTGCAGGACATGAAAACAGACTTTTGGAATGTCCTTGTTTTGCGTTTCAAGTGTTGCTGAAGCTGAAATTATTTGTTTTTAAAAAGAAAACCATCTTTTGCAGGTGTCCCCTTGCCTGAGAGATTGATGTGTTTCACCAAAACCATTCCAAGTGTTTGGTTTTCAACATAAAAAATACAAACACTTTCAAAAATTCAGGGTTTTTCTCTCTTCGATGAGGTCCACATTTTCAAAGTGTACAGAAGTTTTGTGAGATAAAAGCCAGGAAAATGAGCACAGGAAATGATGAAATGATGGGGGCAGTGACAGCCAGGAGCAGCTGTGGATTGAGCGTCCTGCTGATGCACAAATTTGTGTATTTTTGTCCAATCATCATCCTTAAACCAAGGCCTAAACTTTGCAACGTTGTAAAAGACCTGAAAATGCATCTTGGCCTGGAAAGGTTTAGTCAGCTTCAGCACCAGAGTTCATTTCTAATGATGGAAAATTGCTAATCTTCCCAAGTTTGTCACCAAACCAGTGCTAAAATCTGAATGGAAAAAGTTTTGCAGTCATTTCTGTGAAATGCCATGGAATTCAGAAAAGGAGAGAAAATAAAGAGAGTGTTATTTCTGTTTGGCTTTCGATTCTTGCACGGGCTGGTCTAATGTGAATTTGTGTCTTGGAATCAGCAGCCTGGACTCCCCTGACCCCTCTGAGGAAAATCCTCCAGGTACCAGGAAAACCTTTGAGAGGACCTCAGATTCAAATTCCAAAGCTCCAGAAATCCCCATTTCCTAGATGTTAAATTTGGAATGAAAAGTGTTAATTACTGTTTGCTAACACGGTCAGTGCACTTTAAACCAATCGGACTAACAGGTTGTTTTTGTTTTGTTTTTTTTTAACTCTTTATCTCAAAAAAATACCTTGCAACCCATTGTTTTGGTAGTTAACTTTGGGGCTAAGTAGAAATGTGAAACGTTTCCATTTAACCAATTTTTAGGGAAAAAAAAAATCTTCTTTCCCACACAACAACCTCCAAAATAACCAGGTCACTCCAGGAGGGAGAGGAGCCAAGCAAGGACCTGCAGCCCGGGGTGTGAGGAATGCCCAGGCAGAGTAAATACCATTGTCAGAGGCAATTCCTGAGCTAATCCTGTCTAAAGAGCAAATCTAAAAGTGTCAGGTGATGGAGAGGCAGCCCAGCCCCACCTGGCTCCCTGGAAAAGCTCCCTGGAAAAGCTCCTGGCTGAGGCACGGGAGGAATGGGAGTGACAGAGCCCTCAGCCCCCGCAGCAGCAGCAGAGCTTTGGAGGTGACAAAAGTCTCACTGAGCACGTGGCTGGTGGCACAAAGATGGGTTCTAAATCCTACACCTTCTGCTCCACCACCTTTTCAGCTTGGTGCAAAATGTCTCGCACAGGGAGGCTTTAAAGAACAAAGAGAGTGAAATGCTTCAATGTTCTATATAAAAATCATTCTAGAATATCCTGAGGGAAGGGACGCACAAGGATCATCAAATTCGACCCCTGGATACGCACAGGACACCCCAAATAATGAATCACATGCCTGGGAGATTTGTCCAAGTGGGTCTTGAGCTCTGGCAGGTTTGGAGCAGTGCCCATTCCCTGGGGGAAGAACCTTTTCCCAAAATCAGGCACTGCTCCACACCTGGGCACCCCCTCCAGAGGGTGGGAAGGGTCAGGGCAGAAAATGAGCTGCAAAAGCTCTGAAACTGTGGACTTTTTGGGAATTCTATGGAATAAAAGGGAATTCAACCTTCCCTTTTGACTATTCCTCCTTAATCAAGACCATCACCTTTCACAACAGAAAAAAATCAACATTTTTCTGTCGAAGTTCTTGCAATTTTGCTTGGATGTTTCCGTCTAATTTCACCTTTTGCAGCCACTTCTTTAAAATGCTTGACAGTTTCTTGGAAAAGCTGTTTCTCAGTGTTGGGTACCTCCTGTATCCTTCACAAAAAAACCCCTCACACGTTCCCGAGTTCATAGACAGAACAGCTGTGCATCTTTATTGCACATATGCTGCACTCTGGTTTGGCTCGTGTGCCAGCAGACAGGAAAGTTTTATTTTTAGGCAGATGTGAAAGCCCTAATTTGTTGCAGAGGGGGATAGAGAGCCTAAGAATAGCACACAACGCAGCCACTGCCAAATTAATTAACGCAGACCAAAACAGGTTACAGCTCCCGAGCCAAAGCTACTATTTTCCACTTCCTCAGCTTTCCCCCTCTCCAAAACAGTGGAGTAGGGCTGGAGCTGGAAGAAATGCCCTTCTTCCCTATGAAATCTACTCATTCCTGGAGGATTTTTTTCAAGGGATTGTGCAGGGAGGTTTGTCTTGACCTCACAAAACCCGGTGGTCAGATTTCTGCCACGACTGCCCAGCAGCTCCCCTGGGGATGGACACAGCCCGGCCAGCACAGCTGGGAAGGGGCACGGAGGAGGAAACCTCAGAGCTCCGGAGCAGTTTGGAGGATGCAGCAAAGCTTCTGCTGCTCCAGGTGCTCCCAGCCTGAGGGAGCTGGTGCTGCCTGGAGAGGCTCCCTGGGGCAGAGGCTGGACAGAGTTAGAGGAATAAAGCAGGGATTTATTAAAAGGAATAAAGCAGGGATTTATTAAAAACCCTTCCCAGGATTCACCTTGGGCAGTGCAAGAGCCCGGCCGTGGCCACACCCAAGATGGGCTCTGGGTCACGAATTTTCACACTTTGATAAGTTCTGCTCCATTTCCATGTTGGGTTCATTGCCCAATTCCAGCTCCAGGTGATGCAGTCCCACCCTCTCAGGTTCTCTCCTCAATTCCCTGTTTGCACTTTTTGGGCCCAAAGCTGCCCCGGTGCCCTTGGTTGTGGGCTGGGAAAGGATTGTTCTGTGGGACTGAATGTGAGGAGAACTCGCTGACACTTGCTGTGAAGTCCAGAGTTATAACCAATACAGAATCTGGGAAATGTAAAATCTAAAACTCAAGGCATCATTGGGAAAGGCTGAGCCTCCCTCTCTGCTCTGGGGTGAGCACACGTGTTTGCTCTCAGCCCTTTCCAAGCAGGAGCAGGGGCCTATTTTAAGCTCTGCCTTCTCCTCACGCATGCACTGTTGCCATAGCTGCAAACCCAATGCACATGGGAAGCGAGGCTCTGGCTCTCTTGACTCAGCACTCAGGCACGTTGCTGCAGCTCCTGTTCCTCACCAGGGCACTGGGGATGGTGGGGCTGAGCTGCTGGGAGCTGGCAGCAGCTGACACACCGACCCCTTGGCTTTCCATTTCTGCTGATGCCTTTTGGGCCACCTAAAAACAGAGGCCAGACAAAGTTCAGGGAATAAGAAGCTGTTCTATTTATTGAAGGGCCTTCAGGTACATTTAGGGCAGACAAAGCCCACCCAAAATGGACAACAGCTCACGAGTTTTCACACTTTGATTTTGGCCTCTTTGCATATTGGGGGTAAATCTTCCAATTACAGCTCCAGGTAATGAAGTCATTTACCCCAAGTTTGCTCCCCAAAATCACTTTTGTTTCCATCTCTCAGGCCTGAGGCAGTGAGGGGTCCTTGACTGCCAGGCCTGCAGAGGAATTGTTGTGTCTGACCCAAACGGGGAAGCAGCAGCTCTCACTGTGTGTGGAGTTCAGAGTTACACACTGAAGAACGGCAGGATTACAAATAGATGGAACATATAACAGCTGAAATCCTGAGGCATCAGCACCTCCCATAATTGTCCCTCATGTCATGGAATTATTCAGCTTCTCCTCCCGTACCTCCCCTGGAAGGACAGAAGCAGGAGAAAGTTGTGTTTGTGTTTGCCCTCCTGCTGCCCACTCTTCCCTGAGCTCGGTTCTCAGGATGTGTCAGGTATGTGGGACATCTCCACTTTGAACTCACCTGGAATTTCCAGAGTCCCACACTCAGCAGTTTGAGGGATATTTAAAGGTAAATTCAGCACCCTGGCAGGGAGTTTTTATTCCAGCCTGGCTGTAAACCACACTAACCCTTGCACTGATTTTGCCCACATTTACAAACTTCCAGCCAGCTCCAATTCCAGGATAATTGCTAATTTTTTTGTGTTGTTTGCCAGAATATTTCCAGAAGAAACCATCAATACCCTTGAAAGGAGCCCACAGGCTTTGGCTAATGGTGTGAAAGGATACTTGATTTAGATGTTTAAATTTTCCTGCTCACTCCTAATCTTAAACAGAAGGAAAACAACCCAGCAGAACTTTTATTAAAGGCAGTTGGGTCTTCAGTGAACATGAACTTCCATAAATGCTTTGCCTTCAAAATTCATTGAAGCTTTGGAGTAAAAAAGATGCAAATGCAGGGGTAGGATGAGAGGGGAATGACTTCAAGCTGAAAAAAGGTAAATTGAGAGTGAATATTGGGCAGAAATTGTTCCCCTGAGGGTGGTGAGACACTGGCACAGGTTGCCCAGAGAATCTGTGCCTGCCCCATCCCTGGAAGCAGAGACAGAATTAAAAATAACAAAGGCTAACGTGGGATTTGACTTCTGGAAACGATGCTGATGCCAAGAAAATGAAAGAATAGAAGGGAGTTGAGCAAAAAATAAACCCTTGGAAGAGGGGGAAACAAATTTTCCTACATTTTGTAATTTTTTTTCCCTCTAGCTTGCGCATCTTACACTCTTGATTTAATTACCTAAGAATAGATGAGTTAATAACCTGCAAACCTGGGCCTGACTCCCAATCCCTGGCTGCAGGTTTTCTTCAGGAGCCAAACAAGATTAGAAATAAGGCCAGGAGCACACTGGGTTTTATTTCCATCAATGGGCTGCTCCAGGTAACGTTTTATTCACTGCTTGCGAGTGCCTTGGCTCAGCCTGTGTTGACTCCTGTAATACTGTAAGTGTTGCTACAGAAGCAATAAAGATCAATTCTGGGGGTTAAAAAAAAGCCATTTACTCGCAGTTTACTGTGCAGGGTGCCACAGGAATCAGCTGGGGAGATTCAGGCTGTGTTGAAAAGATTTACATTGGATTTTGGGTGGGTTTTTTGTACATTTTGCTTTTTTTTTTGTGGCAGTAGGGTAAGATCTAAAGGAGCTACAGGTACAGCATCGAGGTACAGAGAGCTCGTGGTGGCCATGCCTTAATCTGAATCTAACATCCAGATTCCTGTGTCTCATCAGCTGCTCTTCAAAGAGATAAATTTAATTGAGTTTGTTAATTTACAGACCTTGTGTTCCCTTGAGGTTTGTGAGCGAGCAGGTCAGGGGCTTTGCTGCCCATCAGTGACTTCTGCCAGTGCCAGGGCTTGACCGGCACCAAACCCCAGCCCTGCAGCTCGCTTTGTCACGTGTCAGGACATAAATAAGTGTCAGGACATAAATAAGTGTCAGGATATAAATATTCCCTCCCAGCTAGAGCTGTTTCTGAAGTGATGCAGCCCTTTAAAAAGCCGGGCTATACCATCCCCTCGCCGCTTCCTGCGGCCGCCGCTTCCAAAGGCTGCTCCAACACGTCGGATATTTTCCCTCTGACACGCTTTAAATGGAGTTGTCATTAATCCTGACCCCTTGACTGTTCCCTGAGGGACAATGAAGTGATCAGACAGCTGTGCCCCTCATAACTTTTAATACTTTAATGAAATCCCCTCTGGACCTTTTTCCCCCTTCTCTATTCTTTCTTTAGTTCAGCCACCAAGAAAAACCAACCGCAATTTTAACATCTAAACACTGGAAACTATGAACATATAACAATGCAGAAATAATTTCTTATTTTTCAATTTACTTAATTATTTTTCAATTTCATTGCTGGAATGAATGAATGAGAGTTTCTATTTTCTTCTGAAAATCCTTTTTTTGAAGTCCCAGTGGTTTGGCCTCGTGTTAGATAACCATAAACAGAACTGTACAGCTTTGGACAGATGCTCTTAAGAGAGAGTTCAAGTTCTGCTCTTCCATAGTTTAACAAGACAATAGTCTTTATAAAGCTCTTTCCCCACAGAAATAGTTGATCTGTTCTGAGAATGATCAATTTCATTTAAAGGTAACAGCTTAAACAATAAAACAATCCCTATCATTTTATTCTCTCCGTTCCCATGGTTTGCATCCCACTTTTGGAGTTTGGGATTTTCTGGCTTCTATAGGAACTGCCGAAAATGTCACAGAATTGGCAAATTGTAAATATCACTGACATTAAAAAAAAACAAAAAACAAAAAACAACAAACCGAGAAATTGTTTTCCACTGCCTCAAACTTTCCATGAAAACCCTGTCAAAATTGAGCATCACTTTTGATCCTCTAACTTTTCTTGGAAGGAGTAAAGAAATCCACGAGGAATAAAAACATTGCTAAGTGACTTTGCAGGATTTATTGGCATGGTGGGGGCACCCCAGTAGAATTCTCTTTAGTTTTTACTCCTCTTCCCCCCTTCTCCTTTGGGGATGATGAGAACACTCCTAATTTCAATTCAATAGACTTGTGCTTTATTTGTAAGGTAAATCTCAGCTCAGCAAAAGATAATTTTGGCCGTTTCTGGTAAAATGTAGCCCAAAAAAGTGAGTTTTAGCCAGCCTGGGTTTTTTGGTGCAGCTGACAAACGGTTTCCTTGGAAAACCTTGCGGGAACCAGCCCCAGTTGATAGTTTGGGGTGTGCCTGTGGCTTCCCACCTTGGGCAGGAGGGGTGGCAGCCCAGTTTGAGACATTTTTCATCTCCCCAGAGCTCAGAGATCAGGGAGAAGCTCTGCCACGTGCTCTGCTCCTTCAGCAAAACCCCTGCGAGAGAAACCTCACTGAGCCTTATTCGGGGCACATCTTCCACCCACAAAAACTGGAATTGTTTCTGGTGTCCAGAGGAAGCAGGAGAACCTCTGAACACATGCACTACAAAATTCTGGAGCTCTTCGGACTCTTCCCATTTTTCAAAGCTTCTCCATGATGGGGAAATGTTCTGTGGCCTCTCCCGGTCCCCACAGGACCCCAGGGGTTCTCACTGGGAGTTACATGACTGTGACAATCATGATGTCTCTGGAGTTCCTCTAAAAATGAATTTAATGGGAATGAACCTCCCCAGTCAGAAGCAGCACCCAGGGTTTTCTAACTCAGGGAAGATTTTACAGAGCTGGGACACCTCTGAAAGATCTTGGAAAAGACCTCCAAGTCCAACCTTTGACCAAATATCCCCTAAACCACGCCACAAAATCCCACATCTGCTCGTTTTTTTTTTTTGAAGACTTCCAGGGATGGTGACTCCAAGTGTTATTTGACAGGCAGGACACCACCACATTTTTAAAGCCAGACGTGATCCCAAACCCTGCAGATGAGTGATCCGGCACTGTCATCCCTTCTCCTCAGCAGAAAGCCAGCCACGGTTTTCACTTGCTCAACATATATTTAATTAAAAAGTGAAGGTGCCTTGGGGATAATTCCAGCGGAGGCTCAGGACAGTTAATAACAGTTACCATGAGCTGAATTCCATTTCTCTTTGCAGGAGGAGGGGATGTGCTCCAGCAGGGAAGCTGCAGAGCAGCTGAAGGAGGACCTCTAGGGCTCCTGCTCAGAAAGCAGCCGTGGATGGAGCAGATTTAGAACCAACACGGCGAGAGGAAAAGGGCATCCCAGATAAAAGTGGCTTATAAAATCACTTGGAATGTCAGCACATGATTATGTTGTTTTCCCCTCAATCATTAGGCAGACTGCTGGGTTGCAAAACACTCCGAAGCCTGAGAAACTGCTAATGGGCAACAGCTTTTGGAATGTCATCAATGCTGCCTTGGCTGGGCTGGAAAGGCAGTGCTTTGTACAGTCAGGAGGCAGATGGGGAAATATTTGGACACTTGCAGCTCTTAATAAAAGGAGAGAAAGTGGATTAGTGGGTTTTGTAACTTGTTAAAAAGGAAGAGCTGCAAAAGGAGGGTTTGTGGGGAATCTGCAGCCACCCCTGACAGTGCCCTGGAGTACACGTCATCCACACCTGGAGCAGAGTGATCCCATGAACTCCCTGTGCCCCTCCAGCTCCCAGGAGCATCTGCAGATGGGAGAAGCTGCCAGATGATGGACCTGGAAGACATTGAGTGCTCGAGGTATCGACTTTTTCTTTATGGTTTGAAGGTGTGAGAGGAGGCCCTCATCTTTCAAGACAAAGAAATGTTCTAAAGATGCAGCTGAGCACACAGTGCTGACCCAGCCCTGGATAAATCCAACCCCCAAAATGTGGATTTTGGCTGCAGCAAGAAGCAGGATGAGCTGGCATCTGCCCCCAATAAATCCCCATGACTTGCCCCCAGACTCATCCCAACGGAATGAGAACACCTTTTGCTTTAATAACACAGGGTGATTTCAGGGAGAAGTCAGGAAGAGATACATTATAAAGAATAAGAATTCCTCTGCGAGGTGTTGGAAGGCACTGAAAGGCTTTGCAATCCTTCCCTGGCAGGCTCAGCACCAGCTTTCTGCTCTTTGTTCTCAGAGAACTCCTCACACTCCTCCTGCAGTAACGAGGCTTTTACTGCCCACGCCAGATCAAAGTTGCCCGGGTAGATAAACACATTTGTTTAATGATTACACCTCCCCGTGCCAAATGAAAACACATCAAAGTGCAAGATTCAACAGCTTTGTATATATTTGTTTCTGCTTGAGCTGCACAATGGAAATTGTTTGTACTCCTGGCCAGAACAGTGAGGGCTCTGCAGCTCTGGGGCTGGGACGGAGCCGAGGCCAAACCTCCCTCCAGAGATTGCCGGCAGAGAAACGCCAGCAATTCGTTTTCACACTTCCAAGATGTGTCATGTACAGCACACAGCGATCCTAAACAATTCCTCTGACCCTCTGAGGGCTCCTCAGAAGGAATTTCTCCATGGAGAGGGCGGGCAGGCCCTGGAGGGTGCTGGAGTGCCCAAGGAAGGCCTGGACGTGGCACTTAGTGCTGTTCGCAAGGTGGGGACTGGGCTCAGTGATCCCACAGGTCTTTTCCAGCCTAAAAGATTTTGGGAATTATTTCCTCACTGGAAATTCAAGAAGCCACCAGAGCTTTCCCTGCAGGAGCAGAGTTCGGGTTGGTTTGTGTGGGGCAGTTCTAGAGAGGAGGAGCGAGCACCGCTCGAGGCTGAGGGGAGGATTTTCCTGAATTTCAGTGAATGTTGGGTCAGGGCTCAGACAGAGCTCGATTAAAACCTCTGAATTAGTCCTGGCCACATTATTGAGTCCCAGCAGCACTGAATAAAGAGCCTGGTTACAGATCTGTCATGAAGCAGATCTGAAAGCTTTAGGAGTTAATTGGAATTGTCATTGTTCATTTTCCCAATAATATCAGCGGTTAAATAAGCAATGCAGCCTGGCAATTTTCTCTGCTGGATCTGTAAAAACATCATTTTCTGATGTTTGATTGCTTTATTCTCACTCTCTGACAGTTTACATATTTATTTGCTTAGTCATTTGCCTTCACGACTGGAGGCATTAATCTTCCCTGATTTTATTTTTATACATTTATTTATACAAACTCCACTTGCTGCAGCCCACTTAGCACAGCACTTCATTAATATAATGCCTGTTTTTCTCTGCATGAAACTCATCAAAATCCTGATAGGACAAACACTTGTCAGGTGCCGAACGCTCAATCCTCACTTCTTGGCAGAGTGGCGGGGGAACATTTCTGCCACCTGGGAATTACAGCACAAACCCCTCCCTGTTTTCCCTCTCCCTGTGGAAAATCAATTTTTACGTGCGGGAAGTGCACAGTTGCAAGCTAAATATTGTGGTGGGGTTTTATTTTACCAACAGAGAGCTCAACTCCATCCCTGAGTGAGCCCTGCAAAGCACCTCGGGAGGAGCTGTTGATGTGTTGAAGTCTAAAATAATTTATAGGTGGTGGGTTTTTCTGACTGAAGTTACCACTGGATATCCTGGAAATTCCCAAATAGCACCAACAATGGGACAATAATAACCTGGAGCTCTGAGCTTTGCCCAGTGTGGTGCTGGGAGGGAATCCATTTTATGCCCACTGATATCATTTCCAATTTAAATTTTTGCAAGTATTTAGGACTGGTTTTAGTAACATTTAACCCACAAAATGCTCATTTCAGATGTGCTTTTCCAGCTTCACCAGCCAATGTCCTTCACAGAGACCAAAATCCCCCACAATTCCACATTCTTTGCCTTGATTGAAGGAGAAATATTTCAAACAACTCCAATATTGCACACAACTCCAATATTTCAAACAAAACTCCAATATTTCAAACAACTCCAGGTATTTTGCTGGTGCCTCAGGGGTTGCCAACCTGCCTGGAATGCTGTGTCCATTTATAGAGCACTCCAGGATGCTCCCACCTAAGAACAGCACAAACCTGAATATTTTTTCAGGACGGATCTGATTGTGAAATGAGGCAAATTTTGCTATTTTTATCCCAGTTACCTTTGTCTCCCACCACACATTTGTAGCAGGCAAAGGATGAACATTTTGTTCTTTAAGTTTCCAAGCGAGGCTGATTAATTCTTACATATTTTTTGATAGGGCAGTATCACCATAGCAGCATCAAAATAAGATTCTCCTCGATACGGATATTAAAGCCCTGATTTTTAAATTTAATAATGGAAAACATGATGAGATTTTAATACTTTTGGAGGATCTGCAAATGTCTGCAGACAATAAAAATAATATATGCAATTAAGTAACAAATTATTCCTACCAAGGTTTATTTTCTTTAACTGAGAAATGTGGGAAATGAGGTGGAATAATTTTTATATTTATTTTTTGGAAGGCATTATAAAATCCAAGCTGAAGAATGGAATAATCTCAAGATAAGACCAGCACTGAAAACATTTACAACCCCAAAAAGGGATTAAAATTCGTTCTTCAAGAAACCCAACAGCCTTATTTTAGCCAGAATTTCCCATTTCAGTGAGATTTTTGTAACCAGTTGGAATTACCATCTTCCTGAGGCATTATTACCATTCCAACTGCTGGGGTGGGTCCAGCTGCATCCCAGTTTTAGTTTGATTTTGGATAATCAGCCAGGGGCTCTCCACAATATCATTTCAGGATCTGGAGGCAGAGCAGCCACGTCTGCCCTGAAGGACAGGGAGGTCCTTAAAATGCTCATTCCTAATAATTCTAATTCCTAATAATGTTCATTCCTAATAATGCTCATTCCTTAAAATGCTCACTCTTTAAAATTAAAATGCTCATTCCTTAATTTGCTCATTCTTTAAAACACCCATTCTTTAAAATGTTCATTCCTTAAAATGCTTACTCCTAATAATGCTCATTCCTTAAAATCCTCACTCCTAATAATCCTTACTCCTAATAATGTTCATTCCTAATAATGCTCATTCCTAATAATGCTCATTCCTAATAATGCTCATTCTTTAAAATTAAAATGCTCGTTCCTTAAAATGCTCATTTCTAATAATACTTGCTCCTAATAATGCTCATTGCTAATAATCCTTACTCCTAATAATGCTCATTCTTTAAAATGCTCATTCCTTAAAATCCTCATTCCTAATAATGTTCATTCTTTAAAACTCTCATTCTTTTAAATGCTCATTTCTAATAAAGCTTACTCCTAATAATACTTGTTTCTAATAATGTTAATTCCTTAAAATTCCTATTCCTANTGCTCATTCTTTAAAATGCTCATTCCTTAAAATCCTCATTCCTAATAATGTTCATTCTTTAAAACTCTCATTCTTTTAAATGCTCATTTCTAATAAAGCTTACTCCTAATAATACTTGTTTCTAATAATGTTAATTCCTTAAAATTCCTATTCCTAATAATGCTCATTCTTTAAAACACTAGGTCTTGAAAAATGTTTACTCCTAGTAATACTCCTTCCTAATAATGCTCATACCTAATAATCCTTGCTCCTAATAATCCTTACTCCTTATAATGCTCATTTTTAATAATGCTCATTCTTAATAATGCTCATTCCTGATAATGCTCATTCCTTAAAAAGCTCATTTTTTAAAACACTCATTCCTAAAAATGCTTACTCCTGCTAATGCTCATTCCTAATAATCCTTTCTCCTAACAACGCCCATTCCCGATGCTCATTCCTCCCGTGGTGCTGAAGTTCTCCAGGCCCCACAGCCGAGCACCAGAGAAATCTGGGCAGCAGATGGACCCAAACACCGAATTTCCAATCCCAAAACCTGCCCGTCCTTTCCCTGAGGTGCCAGCCCAACCCGAGGTGCTGCTCTGCGGGTTCCAGCAGCTGTGGGGTGGGGATGAGGCCCTGCCAAACCCTTTCCCCACGGGATATTGATTTTCCAGCCCTGTTTTTCCACCCTTGCCGTCGGGTGTAGCGCCCCAGCTGTCTCTGCTCGCTGGCAGGGTATTTTTATTCACTTATCTCCAACCTAGCAGTTATTTTTCCAGCAGGGTTTTGTTTCCAGTTCCCTCCCCTTGGCCCCCTGTGAAGAAGAGAGGGTCCTCTTTTCACCTCTGCTCCTTTTAGAGCTTCGCCAGGGATGCTCTGGCCTCTGTGGTTTGGAGAATCCATTCAGTTCCTCGCTCTCTGGACATGAGATGATCTCTGCTGGGGTGGGACTTCAGCTCTGACATTCCAGATTAAAGTAAGAGTGTCCAAATCACCAATTTGTGTGATTTTACCTCACAATTTTCCCGGTATCTGGAAGCACCCATTCTTCCCCAGGCACAGCATCGGTTTTGCTTGATTTTATTAACCAGAAGCTGGTTTTCAGCTCACTGCTGCAGTCATTAATTTGGATTAATGCTGCCGTTCCTAACCTACTATTCCACCAGTTCAGCACAGTTTGGAAGGAGCCAAAAAGACTCAGATTCCCATTTCTACCACAAAACTGATTTTAGAACACTGACCATTTGTTTTCATTACTCCTAAATCCAAGACAAGCTCTCCCTGTGCTGCAGCACTAAGTGGATGAACACAATGAACATCAGTGTTCAGAGCAGAAGCCCATAAATTATGGACTTGAATGTTTAATCTGTGAGGAGAATAAAATTTAGGGGAAAAAAGAAAAGTCCGGGTTAAAAAAAAAGAAAAGAAAAGAAAAAGAAAGAAATTATTTAATTATTTCTGAAGTAGAGAGGTTTCCTGATCAGATGAATTTCTGAGACAGCCAAGAGGGTCAGAAGAGGAAATAATGAGCCAAGAGGAGACAGAGATCCAAATTCCCAATGGTCAAGGGGCTTTGGTGATCACACACTCCCAAAAACCAGCTTCTGTTTGGATGGAATTTTTTGGGAAAAGCAGAACCAGCCCCTGAGGGAGGGAACTGATGCATTCCCCAGCTGGAATTCCCCAACCAATGGATTCTGCTCAATGCCCATCCCCGAGCTGCTCTTTATTTATAAGAGAATGAAAAGGATCAGGTCTATTTTTAACTTCCTGGAAAGTTTAAAAATAAAGAATAATGCATTAAGCAGCAGGTTTTGAAAATGAGCCCGTGGGTGTGAAGGAGGTGAAGTCCTGGGGTTCCACCAACGCCACAAGGAGGAAAATTTAGGACAATATGTGAGGGAGCAAAAAAAAAACTGAGGGGAAAGGGCTGAGAAATCAATAAATAAAAGCCACATTTATGAGCAGGAATAGATTTCAGGAATGGAGGAGTCTTTGGGGTGGCCTGGAGCTGAATCCCCCCTCAGCTCAAGAGGTTTCAGGAGGAAAGAAATTCCACTGAAGATTTCTCTTGTAATGGAAACACATCCACACACGCTGGGTTTAGAGCTGCAAGGTCTCCCCAGTCCAGCCCTGCACCTTTCAGGATCTGCAGTTTCACTTCAGGAATTTTTCCATCCTTTTTTCACTCGTTTTTCCAGCACTTTTGTGCCCTCGTGCCTTTCACTCTTCACAGTTCCAGTCAGGGTTTGCATTAATGAGCTCCACAGCAAATCCTGGGACAAGGGGACAACGACCCCAGGGGCAGCAGCTGGGAATTGGAAAACCTGAATTGGGAACCCCAAATTAATTGGAAACCTGAATTAATTGGAAAGATGAATTAAGAATTTCTGGTTCCCTGTCCTCTGCCACCTCTGTGTCAGTGCCCCCCTGAGCAGGGGGCTCCGGGTGTGGAAGGAGCACGTGGGGATCTCGTCAGCAGCAGTGGTGACATCCAAAGCCACCCCCAGGGGATCACCAGGGCCACCACTTGTGGCTGGTTGGGTTTTGGGGTGGTTTTGGTTTTTTTCATGGATGGTGACAGATCAAAGTGGCACCCGGTGCTCAGTGGCCTCAGTGCCAGGTTCAGTGCTGGGCTTGATGCTCTTCTGCAACCTCAGTGATTCCACGATTCTTCTCAGACAAACCAAGAGATCTCTTCCTCCCTCAGAGACACCCACAACTAAACAGAGACAAGTTTTTTCCCCCAAGTTATTTTGTACTTTTTAGGGTTTCATCTCAGATTATTTCGTATTTTTTAAAGTTTCAGCTCAGATAACACCTCAGGTTTAGGGTGGTTCACGAAGCTGAAATTCAACCTTGCCTCTACAACCAGATCCTGGTAATTTTTTCTCCCTTTCCTTTTATTTCCCCCTCCACAATAGGAATCATTTTCCTTTAAGCCAAGAAGAGAGGATAATAAAGAAACAACTCATTTCCCATGAAGTGAAGGACAGGGAGAAGCCCAGAAGCAGCACAGGGCCTGGCATGGAACCCACAGAGAAAAATGCTGCATAAGCATCACTTACACTTGGATTGAAAGGTTTCTGTAAAACAAATCGATCTGAAATTCTGTCCAGAAAAAGGAGAAGTAATTATTTTAAAATTCAATTGACAGACAATGAAAGAGGTTTTTTTTTAAAGTGTTGTCTATTGTATAAAATTATGCCCACACACAAACCATGACCCACCTGGGCTTAAAAAAAAGCTGGTTTTTATCACAGAATGATCAGGGCTGGAAAGGACCTTAAAAATCATGGTTTCTCCAAAGACAAATTCCCTAAATAACTGGATTAGCAGCACTCTGAACCCAAATTAAGTGACACAACACCACCAGCACCGAGGGGAGGCACAGCAGGACACGGGCAGGGAAGGAGGAATTTTTTCCAAGAGGAAAATCAGCTCTAACCCCAACTCCACTCCCAGTCAGGAGCTGCAGGAGGAGGAGAATTCCTGGTGGATCCATCTCAAACCCGAGGATGCTGCCGAGGGGCTCCATCCTCCCACAGCTCCCCGCCAAAACCTGCCTCCCCCCACACGGAAAAAGGGCCAAATTCACCTCGTGGCGAAGCCCAGCTGAAACAAAGAGCCCAGCGCTAATGACAGCAATTAGAAATTCAATTTCAAACCGCGCTGGTGGCTGCTGGCTCCCTGGTTTTGCACTGAAGGATGGGGAACGATATCCTGTACAAATAGAAAGTGAATTTAGCTGCTGAAAGCTCACAACAGTCTGGCTTTTATTGGCATTCCTCCCTCTCTGCCCTGGCTTCCTCTCCCCTTTATATTTTAAGCAGCAGCAGCAGCAGCTCCTTTATTTCTGCCCATATTGGTGCCTTATGCTCGCTGGAAATGCAGCAGCCTCAACTTCGGGCTCCCCACTTCTTCCCCCCCAAGATTTTTAAGGAGAAAAGGTCAGAGTATTCCAGTGAACTGACGCACTCTGTCTCATTTCTGCAGCAAGGAGCTTAAATTTGTGCGTCATTTGACCGTTTTCCATTTGTTCATGCTGAGATTAAGTGATGGGCTTATTGTTGAGCTGATAGTTGAAATTACAACTAAGAGAAAAAAAAGGGTTCGAGGGGATCAGTGCCCGCAGCTGGGCTGGGATTCGCTGCCCAGCCGGGGCAGAAAACTCGCAAAAAGCAGTTTGGGAGGAGCTGAGGGAGAATTCACCACTGCAAAGGTGAACGGTTCCAAATAAAACACAGAGCCAGGGCTCGCCGGGAGCTGATTTAGTGGCCAAAAATCATCTGTGGCCAGGGAGGGGTGGAAATCCCAGCAGCAAGCTCAGGAATCAGCTGCACTGAAGGGTTTTGTTGAGGACTCAGCACATTTTGTACCAATCCCTCACTGCTCTGCACCTCTCACACTGCAGGAGCTCCACCTAGCAAACTCCCTTCCCTCAGGTGCCTTTATTTTTTATTTTTATTTTTATTTTTATTTTTATTTTTATTTTTATTTTTATTCCTTT
>VXBU01011579.1:74408-100460 GCA_013400315.1 Bombycilla garrulus
TGAAAAATATCAAAGCTGAAACTGAAGGCACCGCAGCCCTGCAGCACCTCTCCCATCTCTCAGCCATCCCTGGAGGATCGTTTGTCCTGGGACAATTGTGGAGTCACCCACACAACTCATCCAAATAAAAATGAGGTTCCAAGTTCCCAACTGCTTTAAAAAGTCTTTGCTAGCTCCATGCATCTATTTACCCTTTCCCAAATACTTTTGTGCTGCCTGTTATTATTTTATTTCCACTTTTCCCTTCTTAAACCAGCATCTTTTCCCTTCTTTTCTCCTCTACACTCATTAATAATAATTCCCAGCCATGCAAATTGATTCTTAGCTGACATCTCGTTCTGCTCACCCTCTGGAGAGGCCAAGAGCAGGCTGGGAATTGAAATGGTTGGCTACAAAAAAATAATAATTAGAAATAGGACCTGAAAAAGTCAAATTACCTTGAGGTTTTGTTCAACCTTAATGCACTTCGAGCATTAAAGTGACTGTGGGGAGTTAAGTGTTGTCATTTCAAAGAGGTTTAATGAAAACTGGCCATGTTCCTCCATTAAATGGATAAAAGCTTTCCTTTATCTGCCGCAGAATTTCCTTCACCTGTAACTCTATCCCCTGTTAATCACCGTGTTCTCTGCACCAAGAGCTCTTTAAATACCCGAGGAGCTGAACAGGGCGTTCTCCTGCAGCGCCCCAGAGAGCAAATCCCACATCTGACTCCTTGCTGTGCCCTGGCACAGAACCAGCAAAGGGTTAAAGCAAAGCAAACACATTTTCAGCAGCAGCACGTCCCCAAATCCACCGTGCCACGTGCAAAGGGTGGGGTGGCTTTGGGGACCTGGGACTGAAGTGGCCTGAAAGGGAGGAAAAGCAAAAGAGAGAAAAAAAAAAAAACCAAAAAAAAAAAAAAAAAAAAACCCCACTACAAAATAAATTCCAAAATCTGGTTTTTGACATTTTTTTTTCAGTCCAGAAAAAAATTCCCAGTTATCCCCGGCACTGCTGTGAATCCTTAACTTCTTTTTGTTCAATTTTTCTACCTCAGCTGTGCCAGTGATGCCAGAAACTTCACTGCACAATTACTTCAAAATGTATTTTCCCTTGGCATTAACCATTCATTTATCATAGTTGCACTCAGGAAATAAACACCTTCAGACCACCCTGCAGGGTGGAAATTTGCATTGATCTGCAAGACATTCCTCCAGCAATGCATTAAATTCTCTGTACTCAAATACACCGAAGTCTGAAGCGCATTAAATTGATGTCAGGAGTTCCACACTGCTGGGAAAGGAACTGGGAAAAAAATACCTGTTTAGGCTCAGATTTTTGATTCTTCAAAGTTCTTATACACAAAAACCACTGAAAATATTCCTAATTATTAATTTGCTCCGGAGCTAGGGCACATTGCTCTCAGTGCATGAGAGAATTCTGGAGATACCAGAGGAAAAAGGGAAATCTCTGAGCTGCAGATCTCTCTCCATGCTGAGCTGAGCTCTCCACAGAGAGGATGAAAATCACTGCAGTAATTTTTCTACAACTGGGACAAATCCAAATTGATGGTCAGTCCCCTTAATCCTGCAAATTATATGAAGTGTTACTCACTCCTCAGCATTTTTATTTTATATCATTTGTCAAAACGGATCCAGTTCTTACTGGCCAGGCCAGAAAATCACAGTGAGAACCAGCAGTGTTCCAGGAACATCGGGTTCTTATTGTCCTGCCTGGGCTGCATAAATCCATTCCATGCCAAAACCCTCCAAATCAGGTGGTTAAAAGTGGGGTGAACGTGAGGGTATTTGGACAGAGCCATTTTTTTTTTGGGAATAACAGCAGAGAGCAGCTCAGAAAAGGGAGGAGCAGCAGATCCTTGTCCCATCCTGGAAGTGGCCACGGGCAGGCCGGAGCAGCCGGGCTCTGGAAGGATGGATGGAAGGATGAGATGAGATTTAAGGTCCTTTCCAACCCAAACCTTCCATGATCTGCAGGAGGTGATGTGGGAGGTGCTGCAGGTCCCTTCCAGGTGCTGCAGAGCTCTCGGTGTTTGCATGGTTTTGGTTTATAAAGCTCCACGTCGCTTTTAAATATTTTAAGAAATCATGAGCCAGGAGTGAGAGCCTCTTTTGGAGGACCTGGGCACCTTTTATCTGGGTTACTTTGGGATTTATCTGGGTTACTTTGGGATTTACCTGGGTTATTTTGGGATTTGGTGCCTCTGGCAAGGAATAAATTCCCTCAGGAATCAGAAACCTCTGGCAAAAAGGAGGTGAGATATCCGTGATCTTCTCTACCTGGAGGAACCCTCTTGATCCACCCTCAGCCTCCTCACAGGGAAGAATTTCTTCCCCGTTTCCCAACAGCCCAGCCAAATACCCAAAGTTCAATTATTCCAGAAAAAAACAGTTCAAATCGTTGAAAACAAGGGTGCTGGGGCACAGTGGAAGTTTTCTGTGGCCGAGGGGGAAAGGGGAGAGAGACAAAGAGGTCAAGTGCAAAAATAACTTGGAGGAGAGTTGGGAGTGAGCCCTGAATGGGTACAAGGCAAGAAGTTCCTTCATCACAGCCCTGTATTGAAAATAGCAGATATTTATAGATATTTATAGATATTTATAGATATATTTTAGATATTTATAGATATTTAGAGATATATTTTTATATATACAGCCCTAATTTATCCCCAGCTGCCTGGTTATATATTGCACCTCTCCACTTATAGCAAAGAAAAGAAAATAATTTGTATTTGAGGCTCTCAGGTTCCCAAATCCTTCTCCTCCCATCCCAGCTGGCAGCTGCCTTCAAAACTAAAATCCTGCTGTCAGCTCAGGAGCACAGATAAACCCAGGGAAACTCCCTTTGTTTTCAGTTTTAAGGGGTAAAATTCCAATTTTTTGGCACTACCATACCTTGAGTAATGCAGAAAACTCTTTACAGCCTCTAAAATCCTTTATCAATATGGATAACTTCATTTATAGTCATTATTTTCCTCTTTTTGGGGGGGGGATTGAAGTGAGAGTTTCTGCTGGAGCAGCACAAGATGTTTCCCATGCTGCTCCTCAGGAATTATTTCCTCACCTGCTCCTAAATTTTTGTGCTTCCCAGGGGTTTTAATTCACACCAGGCACTGGTGGGNAGCAGATCCTTGTCCCATCCTGGAAGTGGCCACGGGCAGGCCGGAGCAGCCGGGCTCTGGAAGGATGGATGGAAGGATGAGATGAGATTTAAGGTCCTTTCCAACCCAAACCTTCCATGATCTGCAGGAGGTGATGTGGGAGGTGCTGCAGGTCCCTTCCAGGTGCTGCAGAGCTCTCGGTGTTTGCATGGTTTTGGTTTATAAAGCTCCACGTCGCTTTTAAATATTTTAAGAAATCATGACCCAGGAGTGAGAGCCTCTTTTGGAGGACCTGGGCACCTTTTATCTGGGTTACTTTGGGATTTACCTGGGTTATTTTGGGATTTGGTGCCTCTGGCAAGGAATAAATTCCCTCAGGAATCAGAAACCTCTGGCAAAAAGGAGGTGAGATATCCGTGATCTTCTCTACCTGGAGGAACCCTCTTGATCCACCCTCAGCCTCCTCACAGGGAAGAATTTCTTCCCCATTTCCCAACAGCCCAGCCAAATACCCAAAGTTCAATTATTCCAGAAAAAAACAGTTCAAATCGTTGAAAACAAGGGTGCTGGGGCACAGTGGAAGTTTTCTGTGGCCGAGGGGGAAAGGGGAGAGAGACAAAGAGGTCAAGTGCAAAAATAACTTGGAGGAGAGTTGGGAGTGAGCCCTGAATGGGTACAAGGAGAGAAGTTCCTTCATCACAGCCCTGTATTGAAAATAGCAGATATTTATAGATATTTATAGATATTTATAGATATATTTTAGATATTTATAGATATTTAGAGATATATTTTTATATATACANGATAACTTCATTTATAGTCATTATTTTCCTCTTTTTGGGGGGGGGATTGAAGTGAGAGTTTCTGCTGGAGCAGCACAAGATGTTTCCCATGCTGCTCCTCAGGAATTATTTCCTCACCTGCTCCTAAATTTTTGTGCTTCCCAGGGGTTTTAATTCACACCAGGCACTGGTGGGACTCCAAGCCTGGTTCCCTATTTAATTAATACATGACTAATTGACCTCCCTAAAGGGAATCTTTAATACAATAAAAATAGATCTAATATTATCTAAATCTGTAAAAACATTTCTAATAAAAATACCCAAGTTTGTCTGCAGACTCGCTGTGATGATCCTGATTTTCCCTTTTAAAAATGCTGCTGTTGACTTCTTTCCATGAATTTCTCCCTCCATAGGATATGAAATGTTAATCTGTTCCTTGACAATAATCTCTGCCAACATCCCCTCAGTAAAACCAGAATTATTTCTTATTTCCCCCCTAATTCACCACAGATCCACACTCCAGACTCTTCCCAGTTGTTTTATCTCAAAAGGATTAAAACACTTGCAAATATTACATTTAATCCACTCTAAGGGAGGGCATAAATTAATCCTAATTAAGCTTCAGCAGCTGTAATTCTTAGTGGGATGAATTATCTAATGGGGATTCTTGCTGAGGAGCAGGGCTGAGTCATGGGCATCCCATTTCTCCTGGGCTGCAAATCAACCCAAAATATGAAATGAACAATTCTTTTATTCCAAAATCAATAGGAGGAAATTGACACCCAGCCTCCCCGGGCTTTATGGCACGGTTCTGATTCTGCAGAAAAACAAAAAAACAATTAAAAAATAATAATAAAAATAAAACCCAGTAAAAGGCTCAGAGCCGTTTGCAGAGCAGGTGGAGAAGAGTTTTTATTAGGGATGAAAACACCTGCCTGGGGTTAATTTCTATTTCTCCCACTCCCAGGAGCACAACCAGGCATGTCCTGTGGAGAGGTGAGGCCTGGCCCAGTGTTTTAAGATTTAAATAACCCCATTTCTGGTTGGAAAGGCCCTGATGTTATTTATCACACCGATTTAGTGGATTTTGGGGATGGAAAAGGCCCAGAGGCTTTGGGCAGTTGTTGGATAAACGCTGTGTGTGCAGAACATGCTGAGAGCTGCTCCACGTGCACCTTGTGGAAACGCAATGAGCGCAGAATCGATTCTTTCTTACAAACTCCTTTCATTCAGGGGCTGGAAAAGTTTCCAGCTGCCACCAGATACCAGAAAATGGCTCCATGGCTGAGCTGCTGGAATTCCCTCTGCTGTGAAATTGCCAAATCCTCACTGATGTCTCACTCCAGGTTTTCTTCCTGAGGATGTGCAGTGCAGGGAGGAGACACTGGGGAAAGGCCCTCATGTGATACAGCCCATAATAAGCAGCCATTAAAGGGATTTAATAAAATATTGACCTCATTAAACCTAAATGACATAAAAATAATGTCACGATGCAGGAAAGAAATGTTCTAGTTTGGCTCTAGGATTGTTGTTTACTTGTTTGTTTGCATCTGAAATAATCTTTACCCCAATTTCCCAGTTTTCTTCCATAAATACACAAAATATTAGCTGGCTGCCCGATTCGGTTCGAGCTAAATATGGCTTTTTACTTTCAGATAGATCTTTCTGCTGCCCTAAAATGGCAATCCATGTGCGGGGCCATGCCTAGCGTGAGTAACAGATGTTGTGCCTGAAATACTCCTGTAAACAAGGCCTTGAAATGCAAGGTTTGGGAGGCTCAGGCTATAAAAACAACACAAGAAAAGATCAGTTAAGTCATTATTGGGATCATTATTTCTGTCTTGGAGTGACAAATCTGAATCACCCCGTGACTTCCCAGATTGCTGGAAACCATTGTGGAGCAGGAGCTGCTGCCGTGGGTATTTATTCCAGGAGCTGATTTTATTCCCTCCGAGAAAGCCACCCTCACCCAGAACGGGCCCATCTCATGCCAGGTGACACCAGGGGACAAATCTCAGGGCGTGTTCCTTGCCCTGGGAGGTGGCAGCTCCCAAAGGCTCCCCTGAGCTGCAGGAATTCCCAAATGGTGCTGGGGCAGAGATCAAACCCGCCTGGCTCTGGGCTGGGCTCTCCGGGAGCTGACTGAGCCTGGGAGGGCTCCCTGAAACAGAGACTGGAGGAATTAAAAGAATAAAAGTGACCTGAAACAGAGGCTGGAGGAATTAAGAGAATAAAAGTGACCTGAAACAGAGGTTGGAGGAATTAAGAGAATAAAAGTGACCTGAAACAGAGCCTGGAGGAATTAAGAGAATAAAAGTGACCTGAAACAGAGGCTGGAGGAATTAAAAGAATAAAGTGGGTCTTTATTGAAGGCCTTCAATGGGTGCACCTTGGGTACTCGGAAGCCTCTGAGGGGCTGCACCCAAAATGGACAATGGGTCACAAGTTTTTCACACTTTTATAAGTTTGGTCCATTTACATATTGGGGGTTAATCCTCCAATTACAGCTTCAGGTAGTGAAGTCATTTACCCCAAGTTTTCCCCCCAGTTCACTTTTGTTTCCATCTCTCAGGGCCTGAGGCAGTGAGGGGTCCTTGATTCCCAGCCTGGAGAGGAATTGTTGTGTCTGAATAAACAGGAGAACAGCAGCTGACAGGCTGTGGAGTTTTAGAGTTATTTTTGTTTTATTTAGTTACTTTATTTATTTATTTTCTTTATTATTATTTTTCAGATCCTGTACTAAAGCAGTACAGGATCTGAAAAATATGAGAGCTAAATCCTGAGGCATCATGCTGAGGGCATTAATCACAGATCAGTTTCAATCACAGTTCAGTTTCAATCACAGATCAGTTTCAATCACAGATCAGTTCCTCGTGCCTGGCTTTTCACGAGGGAACCATGTGGGACAAAGGTTTGTCCCCCTTGTCCCCTGAACTGCGGCCACCTCCCAGGGTGGCAGCAGGCCAGGCCTCCTCAGGGCAGGGAAAATGAAGGATTTGTGCAGTTTTTGTGATGTGAAAGGGGCAGGTGCTTGTTAACCTTCCTGAGAAGGTGTTGAAATGTGCTGGCCTTGCTCTGGCTGTCACTGTCACCTGCCTGCTCCATCAGGGTCCTGCTCTGCACCGTCCCTGTCCCCGTCCCTGTCCATCAGGGCCCCAAGGAGCCCTTCCAGGCTGGCAGCACCTTGGAGGAGCACCAGGAGCCCCGGGTAACCCAACTCCTCCAGGGCTGAGGGAGCAGATACCAAAGCCGTGACTTTCAAAGGTGTCCTGGAGAGGGCTCAGAAAATCTTATTTCTGGAGTGACCTTTAGCTGATTTGTGTCCTGTGACAGCTGCCAGGGCACAGCACTCGAGCTCAGGATGTGGGGTTGATGCCTGCAGAGGCTCCCTGGGGCAGAGGCTGGACAGAGTTAAAGAATAAAGCAGGGATTTATTAAAAACCCTTCTCAGGATTCGCCTTGGGCAGTGCAAGAGCTCGGCCATGGCCACACCCAAGATGGTCTCTGGGTCACGAATTTTCACACTTTGATAAGTTCTCCTCCATTTCCATGTTGGGTTCATTGCCCAATTCCAGCTCCAGGTGATGCAGTCCCACCCTCCCAGGTTCTCTCCTCAATTCCCTGTTTGCACTTTTTGGGCCCAAAGCTGCCCCGGTGCCCTTGGTTCCTGGGTGGGAAAGGATTGTTCTGTGGGACTGAATGTGAAGAGAACTCGCTGACACTTGCGGTGAAGTTCAGAGTCGCACACCAAGGCAGTGCAGAGTCTGGAAAATATAAAACTGGAGGCAGCAGTGTCAGTGGTGGAGGGCAGGCAGGAGCTGGGGTTGGGGTTTTGGTAGCTGAGAGGGGATTTGGGAGCCCCAATCCCACACAGAGAGAGGTGTGGGCTCTGTTTGCTGTGCCCTCTCTGTTGTGTCCCTCCTGTCCTCGATCCTCCACCCTCAGAGATTCTGTCTCCTCTTTATCCTTTCGGCCAAGCATCCATGCTCTGTGTCAGGTGAAACAAGCTGGGATCGCTCAAACTGGTGAAATCCCAGGTGAATGAAGAGATAATTACAGGATTGGGGATTTATTCTGCATGGCTGAGCTGGGGCTGGGAGCTGCTTGGGTGGCTGAGTGGGGTTTTCCCCAAAATCTTCACCAAAACTCAGCAGTTGTGCTCTCAAATGAGTGTTGGTTTGAGCAATCTGACAGAGGAATGGTGAGGATACACCTGAGCACAGAAATCCCAGCCCCCACTGGAGCAGTTGGGAGCATTTGGCCTTCTCAGCCAACTGCAATTGCCTCTTAATTATTGGCAGAGCACTAAAATGCAGTTGGGGATTTCAGGGAGAAATGCTTCCATATCCTGTGGAAAACAAACAGGTGAGAAAAAAGGCAGCAGTGCTGAAAAAAATGGGGATTTTCCCTCTGTGGTTAAAGGGAATGAAATGCATTATAAGCAGCAGAAATTATTTTTTAAAATTATTTTTATATAATGCTTTTATAAATATTTATAAAAATATTTATAAATATATATATATATTAATATAAAAATCCTGGTTAAAGCTGACATGCTCAGGCTGGGATTGGGACGCAAAGGGAATTTCCTGCCCAGGCTTTGGAGCACAACGTGAGGGATTGACTGAACTGCCCGACTCCAGCGATGCCTGGGTGAGAAGAAGTTAAAGGAATTAATTATTTCTAGAAAATACCCGCGCATCCGAGGGGAGCAGCCTCTGGCCGAGCCCGCCGCAGGTGCGCACAGCGGTTTGATGTCACCGCAGCGCGGCTGGAGCTGCCACCTCCCGGGCTGGGACTGCTTCTCTCGGGCAGAGCATCCCGCAGCACCACGCTGAGGAGCCGCGGGGAAATGCTGCTAAAAACGGGGATTTGGGCACCTGCAGATAAAAACGGGGATTTGGGCACTTGCAGATAAAAATGGGGATTTGGGCACCTGCAGATAAAAATGGGGATTTCAGCGCCTGCCTCAGGGAGGTCTCACACTTTTCCCTTGGCTGCTCACTGCTGCTTTTTCCTTTAAAAATTGCAAAAAAAATTGGTGTGGGTCGAGTTTGTATCGGCTTCTACATCCCTCCCGAGCTGATCCCAACCTTCCCGAGCTCATCCCGACCTCCCAAATCTCATCCCAGCTCTTCCCGAGCCAGTCCCTTGCTGCCACCCTGTGTCGAACCAGCATTTGCAATTCCTGGAGCCTCGGGGTCTTTTTTTTTGCTGGCAGATTTCACAGGGCGCTGCAAATTTCTCCTCTGGAATTCTGCTGCTCAATGCCACGATTTCCAAGTGCTCCGTTTCCTCCCCGCCCCTGGATCCTAGCTGCCTTTACTCTTTTTGGCATGCTCCACCCTCGAGGGATTTCAATCCATTTTTAATTTCAATTGTTATCTGCATTTACAACTTTAACACAAAGAGTCTCTGACAGGGAATTCGATTCTATCCCAAGATAATTTAAATCCATGAAGAGTTCCCTTTTCATCCATAAATGTCATATTTAATTTTTTTTTTTTGTGCCATACCAAAAAAGCATTAATTGAAATCTCAATGGGTAAATTTTAGTTCCAAGTGACCTGAAAGATGAAGGATTAAAAGCTATATAATCATATAATGTAATAATCTATTAAAAACCGCCTGTAGGTAAATATTAAATTCAATTAATGTATTTTTATTTTTTTTTTAATCAGTGAGATCATTTTTAGGAAAATCTCTGGAGAGGAGCTGAGAAAGTTCGGTGAGAGCTCGGAGTGAGGCAAGGGAGGTTCACCCACAAGAGGGAGCTCAGGGAACGCGAATCGGAAGAGCCTAAAATGGGATTGCTGTGAAATCGGAATTAAATGGAAAAAGCACAATGGGAAGCACCAGAAATTCTTATTTTAGTGTCATTCGTGCCTCAATTCCCAGAATTTCCCTGGACGAGTCGTGGCACAATCCCAGCTCTGCTGATCCAAGGATTCCCAGGTTTGCTGGAGCAGAGGAGTTTAAAACCAGCTAATAGAGGTTTAGAGGAGATAAAATCACTTTTATTTTTTTATGGACACGGCTGTGCACAGATCTGTAAATACTTCTGGTTCCTACTTGAGGAAAGTTTATGCTGTGAGCTGCAAAAGGGTTTTTTTCCCTTCATTTATATCAAGAATATAATAAAAAAATTAATTCTCATAAATGAAGGGAAAAAAATATTAATTCTCACAAATGAAGGGAAGGCCCTGAGTGAGTCCTGTGGGATGTTGCAAAAGTCAGGTTTCATCCTCCAGGTTATTTGTGCAGGTCCTTGGGCTGGCTCTTTGCTCACAGCAGTAAATTTGTAAAGAAAAAAATAAATCCAATGTCCTTTTAGTCAGTTAATAATACAACAGGCACCAAACAATGGGAATTTATTAAAGTGAATACTGAGAGGAGACAAAAACAGCATCAGAGGAATAGAGGCCACTTTCTGCAGCTGCTTAATATTTTATTGTCTAATTTTGACATCTAATTTTGACATATCTGTTTTTTTTCTTTCCACTCTCCCTGCTCTCACGCAAACCCAGCAGCAGAATCCCTGCACTGGGACAGGCATTCCTGCCAGCCCCAACCAAAATCAAAACCAAACTTCCATTCCAGCCCATTTCTCCTCAGAAAACCCGGATCTCTGAAGGTCTGGCCGTCTCGGAAGAGCCTTTGGGTGACTCCTGCACGGCCGGGGACGGGAGCTGTGACAGGATCGCTGCTGGGCCGGCTCTGCTGGGCTGGGGCTGGGTTTGGAGCTGAACCTCCGGGGCTGGAGCCCCTTGCAATCCCCACAGGCCGGTTCTGCTGGGCTGGAGCTGGGTTTGGAGCTGAACCTCCCAGGCTGGAGCCCTTTCCCATCCCCATAGGCCAGTTCTGCTGGGCTGGAGCCCTTTCCCATCCCCACAGGCCAGTTCTGCTGGGCTGAAGCCCTTTCCCATCCCCACAGGCCAGTTCTGCCGGGCTGGAGCCCTTTCCCATCCCCACAGGCCGGCTCTGCTGTTCTGGAGCTGTGTTTGCAGCCGAACCTCCCAGGCTGGAGCCCNTTCTGCCGGGCTGGAGCTGCGTTTGCAGCCGAACCTGCCGGGCTGAAGCCCTTTCCCATCCCCACAGGCCAGTTCTGCTGGGCTGGAGCCCCTTCCCATCCCCACAAGCTGGTTCTGCCGGGCTGGAGCTGCGTTTGCAGCCGAACCTCCCGGGCTGGAGCCCTTTCCCATCCCCACAGGCCAGTTCTGCTGGGCTGGAGCCCTTTCCCATCCCCACGATCTGGCTCTGCTGAGCTGGAGCCCCTTCCCATCCCCCCAGGCCAGTTCTGCCGGGCTGGANCCCTTTCCCATCCCCATAGGCCAGTTCTGCTGGGCTGGAGCCCTTTCCCATCCCCACAGGCCAGTTCTGCTGGGCTGAAGCCCTTTCCCATCCCCACAGGCCAGTTCTGCCGGGCTGGAGCCCTTTCCCATCCCCACAGGCCGGCTCTGCTGTTCTGGAGCTGTGTTTGCAGCCAAACCTCCCGGGCTGGAGCCCCTTCCCATCCCCACAGAGCCCGGGGTCGGGGCCGGCTCTCGCCGGGGTGGTCGCGCTGGGGAGAGCCGAAAGCAAACAAAGGCAGCTGCGGGCAGATGTGGGGAGCGTTCGGGGTCAGCGATCCCCCGGGCCGGGCAGCACGTGTCCCCGAGCCCGGGACAGCCCCAGCTGCTGCGAGCCCGGCCCGTCACGGCTCCTTGCCCGGGTGGCCAGGCACTTGTGTGCCGGGATGAAACGAGGCACACGGAGCTTCTGCTTCCCGCTCTTCAGATTTGTTGGTTTTTGTTTCTTATCGACATCGCAGTGAGCTCCTCGCCACACCAGACTGGCACAGCGGGAGGAAAGGCACTGGGAATCACCAGACCTCTGGTTTCAAGGTCTTTTATTGATATTTGATCCAGTTAATCCCCACTATGTACTTTATTTCTGCTTTACCACCAATAACTGATTAGTTGTCGTCCACGTAACACGTTGTGGACTTTTCTATCCAATCACTCTGTGCAGAAAATGGGGTGGATGAAGAAGAAGGAGGAGCTGAGCCAATGCCCCAATCCTCCATCTTGTCTTCTATCCGTCACCATAATCCTGGTTATTTGTGGAATGAGGCAAGATTTTACCTTATCTTTATTTGGTTTCTTGTATCTTTGGTGAATTTTATTGAGAACATCACTTGCAATCAGCTGCTGAAACCAAATCAACTTATTCACAAGACTCAGGTGATGGATTTGGAGTGATCCCCAAATCTGGAGAGGTTCTCCACATCCCAGGTGATGGATTTGGAGACATCCCCCAATTTGGAGAGGTTCTCCACATCCCAGGTGATGGATTTGGAGTGATCCCCAAATCTGGAGAGGTTCTCCACATCTCAGGTGATGGATTTGGAGTGATCCCCAAATCTGGAGAGGTTCCCTACATCCCAGGTGATGGATTTGGAGTGATCCCCAAATCTGGAGAGGTTCTCCACATCTCAGGTGATGGATTTGGAGTGAACCCCAAATCTGGAGAGATTCCCCAAAAAATATCTTCTAAAAGTCTCCCCCTGAAGAAGTTTCTCCAATTTGTGTTTTCCCTCAACTCTGCCTCCCCCAGAGCAGGAGAAAACATCCAGGAGGAGGAGGAAGGAGCATCTGTGGTGGGGTGAGCGCTGAGCGCCCGAGCCAGAGCTGCCTCGAGCTGCAATTCTCACGATCCCGGGGCTGAACTTTGTAAATAGACTTGGCAAGGGCTCCTGCCTGCAGCAAACAGCCTCGGAGAGGGCAGAAATAAATAAACAAACAAGCTCCCTTCCTTCTCTGCAGTCCCTGCCCTGCCCTCCTGACCCACCTCCAGAGCACACATGTGGCTGCTCCGTTGAAAATCGGTTTGTGGGTTTGATTTCGGTGCTGGAAAAGGCAAAGCTCCTGCTCGTCTTTGTTTCTGGTCTGTCTCTGAGGGGCAGAGCTCGTCCTCAGCAAGGTTCAAAGGGGACAAGAGGCTCGTTTTATCTCAGCTCTAAATTGAAGTCTTGGGGTTCAGGTACCAAGCTTGGGTGTGAATGAGGACGTGGTTCCTTCAGGGCTGAACAGTTTGTTTTTAATTTATTTCATTAATTAACCACTGATTTTGTACTCCAGAAATACCATGGACCCTAACTCTACCCTGCCACGGCCCCAGTGTCCTCCCATGGCAATAAACGCATGGAATTGGGCAGCTGGGAGCACAGAGTCTTTGTGAGCCTCCCTCAGTGCCGGAGACCTCTCCCCACCCTGATCTCTGGAATTCCTGAGAGTCCTCCTGGAAAATCAGCAAAATATTTTCCCAGCTGATATCCCTTAAAGCTGAGCTCAGGAAACTCCTGACTCTGTAATTCCAGCAGGGATGCAGCAGCCGGGGAGCACCTGGAGAGCACCGAGAGTCTCTCGAGGCACCCAGCCCCCCTCAGCACATGGTGCCCCCTGCTCCTGGGACAATCCGAGGATCCCAGGATAACTGAGCTTGGGAAAGACCCCCGAGATCATCAAATCCAATCTTTGGACCAACACCACTTTGTCAACCCTTAACTGCCACGTCCAGTCACATCTGGAACACCCAGGGCAAGAAAAGCCTCAGCGATTCCCAGGAGAAGTCCAGGAGAAGAATTCCCTTCCCTGGGAAGGGCGGGGTGGATTAACTGAGTGAATCCTGCTGCTGTGGGGTGTGTTGGGATGTGTTGGGGTGTGCTGGGATGTGTTGGGGTGTGTTGGGATGTGCTGGGATGTGCTGGGATGTGTTGGGGTGTGTTGGGGTGTGTTGGGATGTGTTGGGGTGTGTTGGGATGTGTTGGGATGTGTTGGGATGTGTTGGGGTGTGTTGGGGTGTGTTGGGATGTGTTGGGATGTGTTGGGATGCAGTGGGATGTGGTGGGATGTGTTGGGATGTGTTAGGATGTGGTGGGGTGCGTTGGGATGTGATGGGATGTGTTTGGAACCTGAACCACACCAAACCCACTCTCTGTGTCCCAGCCGTGTCCTGCCTCCCACCAGGAGCGCTCAGCCCTCTCTGTGGAGCTCATCTGCATTCCAGAGGCAGCTCCATCACTCAGGGCAGGAAGAAAAAGCCCATTTTATTAATTTTTATGAACTCTTATCATTTTTTATTAATTTTTATGGATTTTTATTAAAGCTGCTGAGGCACCGAGGAGTGCCCTCCTTGGGTTCCCTGCAGGGCAGGGCAGCAATTCCCTGGCTCCTCCTGGCCAGAGCTGAGCTGCATCTGCCCCTCGCAGCCAATCCCCCCGGGGGAACAGCCACACTTTGTCGTGGATCCATTTATTAATCCACCTTTCTGCTGAGTGGGAGTCTGGCTGCTCCCTCCTGCTCCCGTCCAAATCCCTCAGTCTGTTCCTGTTACAAGACCCACACAAAAGAACGTTTTCTTCTGTTCTTTCTTCCAGAAATGGGAAGACTTGAATGCTTTTTGTTGTTGTTGTTTTGTTTTGTTTTTTCTCCTTTCTCCTGGGTCTTCTTTTGACTGACTGGGATTTTTCATGGCTGTAGCAGGAGCTGGACATTCCCCTTTGTTTCAGAAGCTCTGGGTGATGGATCACATTTTAATTGGCGTTGAGGTTTCCAGAAAAAGGGAGCACCACAGGAAGTTATTAGAATAACAACACTCTGCATCTGCACAGGAATTAAAACTGCAAATGGACAGGGCATATTAATTGCTACCAAATGCTTTGCTTTGCTCCTGCCTCCCAAAGCCCAGCTCGACAAAAAGCTTGGGTTGGGGGGTTTATTTTTAATGCTTATTCTCCCATCCTTCCCTTCCAGCAAAAGAGTGAGTGATGAAATTCGTAGGATTTCAGCCTTCTGGAGAAAATTTCTTGCGCAGAGTGTTTCAAAGGAGATAAACACATTTGTTTTGACAGGGAGGACACTGATGGCTGCAGACAGCCCCAGCCTGGCCAAGGCTCTCGTTCCCACAGCACGAATCCGAGCGTGGGCTCCGCCGGCTCCTGCCAAAGCTGCTCAGAGGATTTTGCTTCTCCTTTTTTATTTTTCCCCCAGAAATTATCAATGTCACTGAGCTGCACTCTCGTTACAGAAGGAACAGATTGTGAGCGGTTTTTCTTTTGCTTGCTGTACATTTTTTTATAGTTTTGTAAATGAAAGGAGGAAAAAAGCAAAGGGAATAAAGTAAATTTAACACAGAGATAGCCAAAAACTCTTTCAGCCAATTGAAACTCAGTTTTTTTCTTAAGAAAGGAGAAGGTGGAAATGTTTTGGGCTTCAGTGAGTGCTTCAGTGCCTTCTTTTCTTTTTGTCTTTGATTTATTGCAACACGTTACTTCTCTCTGCTCCTGAATTACTCCAGGAATTTTCCCTTTTCCTACATTTGAAAGTCAATTTTGGCCTTCCTTGGAAGGATGTTCATCTGCTGGGCTCTCTTTAGCTTCCCTGAACTGAAACATCCCTTCTGCTCCACATCAACTTCAAACTATTTGTGAATGTCTTGGGGAAAAGGGGAGAAAAAGGGGGAAAAAGGGGGAAAAAGGGGAAAGGAAAGGAAAGGAAAGGAAGGGAAAGGAAAGGAAAGGAAAGGAAAGGAAAGGAAAGGAAAGGAAAGGAAAGGAAAGGAAAGGAAAGGAAAGGATAAAGGGAAAGCTTTGCTTTATCTCAAGCTGCAGTTTCAGGGCAGCCCGCGGAAGGAGCAGAAGCCTCCATGGATCTCCTCATCCCTTGGCCTCACTCCCAGCTGGGCTTGGCTGGAAATCCTCCAGTGCACAGGTGGGATTTTAGGGAAATAAACAGCACCATGGGGATGTCAAGTGCTTGTTGAGAAATCCAAGCCCAGGCTCCTCCGTGTCCTGGTCTTCCTCTCCCATCTCGCACATCTGGGACTTTGGCACCCGTCCTGGAGGAAGGACTCGCAGCTGAAGCACACAGATCCTGGCCAAGGAGGCAGGCAAGGAAAATTCCTCCTGCCTGGGATGCAGCTGGGGGCTGTGCAGAGGAGAGGAAAGCCCAGAGCTGGAGCTCTTCAAGCCAAGGAGGCATCACAAAAATCGTGTTCACTGCCTGGTGGTGTCACCTCTGCCACGCCTCCGGTGACAGCCCCTTTCCTTCCAGGCCAAAAAGGTTCCCAAGTGGCATTATTGTGATTTTATCAGCAGCATGTGTAGCTGATGGCTCTGCTGGTTAAAAGTGTCTGGTGTTTGAAATCCCACGTGTGTGTGGACAATGTTTATGTGAATAACGTGTTTGAGCCACCAGCGAGATCTGCAGGGTACAAACCTGTGGCACCACAAGATGCTCTTGCTGTCCTTCCTTCCTTCCTTCCTTCCTTCCTTCCTTCCTTCCTTCCTTCCTTCATCTATTTTTATTTTTAATATTATTGATTATTCTCTGTTGTCACAGCATAATTTCAGGAAGACCCAGCACACACCAAGCATTATTCCAATCTCTCTCTCTCTTCCCAGATATCCAGTGGCTCTCCAGGGTCATTCCCTTCCTGGCTGAGGTGATGGATCAGTCGGCAGGAAAATCCAAGCCTGGATCTTCCCAAAGGACAAAGGATGAGGTGAAAATTTAGCCCTGAACGATGTGGCCTTGCAGGGAGGGGCAGGGCTGGGGCGGCCTCGGGATGCTCCAGCAGGGAAAATCCCAGGTGAGCTGGAAAGCCAGGGACCCGAGCGAGATGCCAAGCTCATTAGCATCTTTAGAGCCACGGGATAATCAGGAAAGGAAAACAAAACCGGGAATGCGGGCATTGAAAGCGCTCTGTGGTGCCGTGGCCCAGCGCCAGGGCCCCTCTCCCGGCTCTGCCTCGGGACTACAAAGCCATGGCAGGGAAAAACCAACACCACTCCCCAAAACCAAGCCCGACAAAGCGCCCCTGGCAACAATGGTCTGTCAGGCGTGATTTAGTGGGCCCGCAGCCCCCGGGCAAGCTCCAGTGAGCAATCTCAATCCTCGGGGTTCCCACACTGGGCTGCTGCCCTGCACAAAGCCCGAGGAGCGGGGCAGCAAATCAAGCTGCTGCCTTTGTGTCCCTGTGCGGGGGCCGGGCTGCGGGGCGGGCAGGAGAAATGAAGTGTGAAATCTGATATGAAATCAATTTCTACTCTTGGGGGGCCGGCCAGGGAGGGAGGGGTGGGTTTTGTCACCCAGGAATAGATTCTTCATCTGTTTGCTGAGATGCTTCAGGAAGGCCACACTTTTCCTCCTGACTTTGCCCTTTCCCGCTTTATTTTTTGTTTTTTATTTTTCACTATTAAAACATTGTATAAATGTGAAGAATTGGCATCCCTCTTGATGTGCCTCACAAAACAATCCCGGCCCATCCTCTGGGGAAGCACAGCCCCCCGTGGGATATTTGTGGGTTAGGGGTGGCCTCCTCTTTCCCCTGCCCCAATCCGAGTTTGTCACACGCTCCCCGGCCGTGTCACCACCCCACTGCTCCAGATGGTGCCCCCAGGAATATCAGAGAGGATTTTGGTGGAGAAACAAACACTGCCCTCCATGCAGTGTGTCCTCACTTCCAATAAATGTGTGCAGCTCCGTGGCTGTCAGCAGGGAGCGGGAACTCCTCCGTGCCCGGAGACGCGGCCTCCAAGCGTGGTTGTTTTCTTTTCCTTCCCCTGGATTTTTTTATTCAAGCTGCTCCTGATGGGGAGTGTGGGATTTCTGCAGTAATGCAAAAATGATAAAGAACAGGAAATCAAACACCATGCTTTGGACGTGATGGGGAATCAGAAGAGCTGAGTTTGTGTGATGAGATATCCCAGGAATAAACTGCCAAGTGACGTCAGAAATTAGATAATCCCAAACCATTGCCTCCCCAGCATCTCCCACATCCCCTCCTCCGGGGACGGAATAATCCTCCCTGCTCCGAGGATTCCAGCAGCTGCATGGCTCAAAATCGAGTTGCTACTATGAGAGTCCCCTCTTTTCTCCTGGAAACGTTTGAGTTCCTGCTCCTTTTCCACACCTGAGGTGTTCACCAGTCCAGCCTCGTTTCTGCATCACCGTCAGCCGGGTGTTCTCCACGGAGCAGGACAATCCTCGCCCAGGGCAGGTTGTTTTTTCCTGCTCCTCGCCCAGGGCAGGTTGTTTTTTCCTGCTCCTCTGCTCTCCCGAGTTTCTCCACGGTTTTGTGCTGAGCCCGGTGTCCCTGCTCAGGGAGGGGATGATCCTCTGCACGAGCTGCAGCGATCCCGCGGGGATTTCAGCTCTCCTGGGGAGGGGAATGCGGGGAACCCTGCCGGCAGCCACAGCTGGGCTGTGCCCTCGGGAATGGGGAATAGCGGGATACTGGAGATATCGGGATATTGGGAATGTTGGGAAATAGAGAATATCGGGATATTGGGAATGTTGGGAAATATTGGGAAATAGAAAATATCCGGATATAGGGAATAGGGAATATTGGGAAATAGAGAATATCGGGATATAGGGAATATTTGGAATGTTGGGAAACAGAGAATATCGGGATATAGGGGATATAGGGAATATTGGGAATATTGGGAAATAGAAATTATCAGGATATAGGGAATAGGGAATATTGGGAAATAGAAAATATCAGGATATAGGGAATATTGAGATATAGGGAATAGCGGGATATAGGGAATATCAGGATATAGAGAATAGGGAATAGCAGGATATAGGGAATATTGAGATACAGAGAATAGGGAATAGCGGGATATTAGAAATATCGGGATATCAGGAATAGGGAATATTGGCATATAGGGAATAAGGAATATCAGGATCTAGGGAATAGCAGGATATCGGGAATATTGGGGAATAGAGAATATCAGGATAGGGAATATGAGGATATAGGGAATATCAGGATATTGGGAATAGGGAGCAGCTTTGAGGTGATCATGGGGTTGGTTTGGAGGCTCCATGAGGGATCTGCTGATGCTTTAATTTTTAGCTTTTACATTTCCCAGATTCTGTATTGGTGTATAACTCTATAACTCTGAACTTCACAGCAAGTGTCAGCGAGTTCTCCTCACATTCAGTCCCACAGAACAATCCTTTCCCACCCCACAACCAAGGGCACCGGGGCAGCTTTGGGCCCAAAAAGTGCAAACAGGGAATTGAGGAGAGAACCTGGGAGGGTGGGACTGCATCACCTGGAGCTGGAATTGGGCAATGAACCCAACATGGAAATGGAGCAGAACTTATCAAAGTGTGAAAACTCGTGACCCAGAGCCCATCTTGGGTGTGGCCACGGCCGGGCTCTTGCACTGCCCAAGGTGAATCCTGAGAAGGGTTTTTAATAAATCCCTGCTTTATTCCTTTTAATAAATCCCTGCTTTATTCTTTAACTCTGCCCAGCCTCTGCCCCAGGGAGCCTCTGCAGGCAGCACCAGGAGCTCTGCTGTCCTGCCATAACTCCAGCTGTGCTGGCCCTGCCTGGCCCTCATGGACATTTCCTGTTCCATGGCAGAGGATCTTGCTGTGCAGTTTTGCTCCAGGTGAATCCCAAGGTTCAGAGGATTCTTCCCTGACGCGTTCAACATCCCAGCCTGGAGGGGCTGAGGAAGATGCTGCAGCACAACTGTGAAATATCAGCTGTCACACCTCCTAATCCACTTAGGATGCTTTGTTTGCTTTGAAAACCGTAATAAAACCCACAAATTCACCTCCACCAGCTTCACATCGGCTCAATTATTTTTCCCTTGTAGGACTTTGATTTATCTCCCCTCAATTGCTGTTAAACACATCGATATCACTCAGCAATAAAATCCACCGACAAAATTCAGCACTAAAATCCACTGACAAAATTCAACAACGAATTCCTTCTGCCCCTTCCTGCCACCTGCTGACGGCAGCACAGAGGTGCCCACGGTAGGTGGGACCACAATTCCTGCCGGGAATTCTCCCGGGTGTTGGGTTGCTGCTGCAAACCAGCGCTGCCCGATAAAAGCAGTTGTTCCTGTGCTCAGCACATTGTTCACTCCCTCTCCAGATGGAACAGATTAGCCGGGCCCTGAAATGTTGTTAAATAAAATACGCAAAAAGAAAATACAATTATTGCTAAAGTGAAAACATACCGCATGGGATTATTAAAAGACCAAGATGTTTTACATTTTAAGGATGTTCTGCAGGTTTTGTTGGGTTATTTTTTTTCCAGCCTTCATGCACCGAAAGCTTGCAGGGGTAGTGTTAAACTTTTCCATGTGATCTCAGGGAGCTCTCCCAGGGCACGGCTCTGCCAGGGACGGGGCTGCCCTCTGTCCCCGGCCGAGTGCTCAGGGCTGTGGGGTGGGAATTCCAGGGGCCCAAATCCCTGCTCCTGCATTTCCTGCTCCTTCACTGAGCAGGGGCTTGGCAGAGATTGTGTTCAGCATGTCAAGAGCAAATTTCTCATGCTGCTTCTCCCCCGTGCCCAGGTGGAGTGGAAACTTGGCCAGGAGAATTCCCAGCAGTCAGAAGAATTCCCTGACTCATTTCCCCCCAGATCCCATCTCTGTCTGTCATTTTTCCCCAGATCCCATCCCTGAGTGTGATTTCTCCCCAGTTCCCATCCCTGACTCTCATTTCCCCCCCAATCCCATCTCTGTCTGTCATTTCTCCCCTCAGACCACATCTGAGCACGACTGTGTGCAAAGGTCTCCAAAATTCTCCAAGATTGTGTGCTAAGCTCAGTCTAACAGTCACTGATTTTACTACCACGGACTTGTGGCATGGTTTGGGATGGAAGGAACCTTAAAGATGCTGCCACGGGCAGGGACACCTCCCACCATCCCAGCTGCTCCAGGCCCTGTCCAAACCGGCCTTGGACATTCCAGGGATCCAGGAGCAGCCACAGCTCCTCTTAAACACAAGAAATACTCTCAAAGATTACTTTGAAAGGATTCTGCAAACCTTGATCTATCGAGGATCACTTTGGGTGATGCCTGGGAAGGCTGACTGGAAACAGAGATTGGGTGGAATAAAAGGGATTTATTGGAAGGATCCAGCTGGGGCAGTGCAGGAACCCCTTGGGCTGCACCCAAGTCAAACCCACAAATGGGCACAAAATGGATCCCCTCACACTTTGATAGGTTTGGGTCCATCAGCACATTGGAGTTCATTGTCCAATTCCAGCTCCAGCTGATGAAGCTCCATCCTCCTTGTTCCCTCTCTTCCTTCACTGCTGTTTCCTCTTTTGAGCCTCAAATTTGTCCTTGTTCCCAGCTGGAAAGGAATTGTTTTGTGTCCCTGCTCTGTGCAGAGAGCTCAGCAACCCAGAGCTGCGCACTAAACCAGCCCAGAATCAAGAAAAAGATCCAAGCTAAAGCTGAAGGCATCATGGGCTGAAGTTGTTTACTGATTACAGGGATACCAGCGGGTGGGAAGTGCAGATGGAGAACGTGAGGCCTGCAGTGATTTTGAAAACAGAAAACACAGCAGAGTTTAAAATGAGCTGGGTGAGTCCTCAGCAAGTCCCCAGCTCAGAGATTTCGGCAGCACGGCCTTGATGAGTTTATTTGAGCTCGTGTTTAATGCCTCTGCTGGATCTGGCTGCAGCAGGGCCAAGCCTTGCAGACATTTTCAGGTGCGTGCTGACAATAAATCACTTTTTAAAGTGCCTGGGAAGGGGAGTTCTGAGCGAAGTTCCTGCTGCAGGTCTCTCCTGAGCATCACTCCATCTCCTCGATGCCCCTCCACCTCAGTCAGCTCGCTCATGATGGATGACAAATAAATTCAGCTCCTTGAAAGCGTTCTCTCCCATTTGGTTTGGAGCGACTGGGGCCGTGCTGGTGGCTGGTGACTGATGACAGGACTTGTCCCCAGCAGCTCAGCCTGGCTTTTCACCGTCTGTCACTCAGCAAGGACATTGCTGCTGGAAATGAGTCCCTGTGGAAGGGCTTTGGGGGAACTCGGCCACATCTGCACTGCAGAGCACAGCTGGAACAGCAGCCACGGCCCCCTGCTCATTAATGAGGGAGCAGTCCTTAGAAAACCTGGAAACACAAAGCTAGAAAATAAAAAAAAAACCCCAAATCTCCGCTTTAATCAGATTTCCTTGCTGCCACATGAAAAATTCCACCCCCAAATCCGTCTTATAGGAATTTGTAAAATTTGGTAGAGCCCCCCCAAATCCTGCTCTAGTTCAGGTGTTTTGTCAGCAGGAGAGGAGAAATTTTTGCCACACAAAACTCCTGAAATGTCTCAAATTCCTCTAAAATAGAACACGAAATAGAGCCCAGCTGATTTTTACAAGGCAGCTTCTAAAGAACCATGAATTTTTAGCAGAATTCTGATGATTCCAGGGTGTTTTTCCATATCATGGTACCTCGAGAATGCATCAGGATGCAGGTGTGCGTGTGTGAGTATAAAAACATCAATATTTATTTAAAACGTTGATATTTTCTGTTCTAAGAAAAAAGTCCAAGTCTGTGGTATGTCCAAAATGCTGCTTTTTTAATATGCAGCAATATTTCTCTGGTGGAAAACTTTGCAGAAAACCAAATATTAGGGGAAGGATTGTGGAATGTGTTTGCCATGGCAAGGGGGAAAGCAGCAGTGGGAAATTGCTGAGAGGTGCTTTGCATTTTAACAGGGTTTGCAGATTCATGGAAAATTGGGAAAGGAAAGGAAAGGAAAGGAAAGGAAAGGAAAGGAAAGGAAAGGAAAGGAAAGGAAAGGAAAGGAAAGGAAAGGAAAGGAAAGGAAAGGAAAGGAAGCTGCTGCTGCTGACAACTTTCTTTCCTTTAAAAAACAGCTGTTTGTGGCAGCCTGGAGTTAAAGGGATGGACTAAGAGGAGTTTCGTTTCAAAATATCAGAACTGAAGTGGGAAATCTGCTCTGGGATCTTCATCCCCACGGGAAGCCAGCCCAGTCCTGCTGGGGAGCTCTCAGGGATGCTGCTGGGGACAGAGGGACACCCATTTCAATCATTTAAATCCCATTTAAATCAGCTTTTCCCTTGCCAGAGCCCTCAGGTTTTCACTCCATCCCAATCGCGCCACCCACAACCCGATTATTTCTAAAGGCTGGTTTCAGAGCATTCCTCAATTCCTCAGGGAGCCAGTTGATGTCTCAACGCAGTTTTGTTGTTAATTAAATGTTCTCCCAGCGGGTCCAGTCTGAACCCCCACCCAGACCCCACTGCAGCGCTGGGAACGCAGATTCACCTCGGATTCAGATCTGATTTCAACCTGAGCTCTGCCACAGACCCCAGGGGGTTTTATCCAGTCACTTAATCCACCAGGATCTCGGCTTCCCCAGCCACAGCCGAGGCAGAGAAGCCTTTTCCTCCACGCCATGAAGTGTTTTGCAAAGAGGCCTCCGTGATGTACTTAGGGATTTCCTCTGTGGAAGCTGAAACACCTCAAATCCTGTCAGAGCCCCTCCAAACGTTCCAGCCCAATAAAGTTCAAATGGGGAATAGCACATTTGTTAAAAGAGGCCTGATTTGATGCTGAGAGGATGACATGGCCAAGAGACCATACATCCCTCAAAAAAAAAAAAAAAAATTAAAAAAAAAAGGAATAAAAAATCAGGACAAGATTACCCAGCCAACGTAAACTGGAGCGGGGTTTTTAAGATTTTTAGAGACACTTGGAATGAAAGAGGGAAAAATCCCACAGCCAAGTCTCAGGCACCACACAGCCTGTGTACACTGCAGGAGGAAACTTGGGTTATGAGCAAATATTTTAGTACAAATCAAATGCCTTCCAGGGATCAGCAGCTGGGAAGGCGGGAAGAAATTAATATTGGAAGCTTTAGAACTTCCCAGAACTATTCCCTCCCTCCTTGATGGAGGGAATTAACTTTTATTTTATTAACTTTTTAATGCCCTTCTCCCATCCAGGGTGCTCTGAAGGGCTCCCCCCCTCCTCCAGAAGGGCTGCCCCGGGGATGTTGCTCTTCTGAGGCTTTAAGTAGCAGCTGGCTGTGATTAAGTGGATTGCGAGGATCAGTGCTTGATTAACGTTGAGCTGCTCCTGCTTTGCTCGGGTTCCTGCAGGAGAATCGATCCCCGGGTTCGGGAGAACCTTGGGCTCTAATGGAGACCAGACCTGGGAGCCCACCCAGCGCCAGAGCCCGCCCTGGGCGCCTCCAGCCTTCACCCTGGGCGCTGGGGGAGCTTTGCTGGGCTGGGCTTTGCTTTGGGGCTGGGTTTTAGTCTGGGTGTTCAGAAACTCCTCGAGTTTCCAGCCAGCTCCGGGCCTCGGTTTGATATTTGTTTTTGGAGTTTTCAGGGCTGTGGAGAATCGTGGGATGGGATGGGTTGGAAAGACCTTAAAGATCGACCTTAAATATTATCCTAAAAGATTATATTTAAAGATTNAATCATAATTACAAATATTATTATTGTTATTATTATTAATTGCTATAATAATAGTAATAATAATAATATTATTAATTATTATTATTATTATTATTATTATTATTATTATTATTATTATTATTATTATTATTATTATTACTATTATGATTATTATTACTATTATTATTACTATTATTATTATTTATTACTATTATAATTACAATTATTATTATTACTATTATTATTATTTTTATTTATTACTATTATAATTACAATTACTATTATTATTATATTATATTATTTTATTTTATTTTCCAAAAAATCCCATCTAAAACTCCCCTCCTTCACCTTAAGGCTGTTGCAAATGTCCAGGTGAGCAAAGTTTTATTCCAGAAGAAATTTCCAGGTAACTCCAGCAGAACTGAGAGCGGTAAGAGATGTTTGTTTTGTATAATAAACAAATCATGGCAACAATGATTTTGAAAGGAATTTGCAACCCTCGATCTAGCAAGGGTCACTTTGGGCTGGAGCTGTTTACTGATTACAGGGGTTGCACAGAAAATCAGATTTTCTACACTGAAAGTCCAACAGTGATTGAATGAAACCCCAGAACTTCAACCACTGAAACTGTAACACAAGAAACAGCCGGCTCTGAGTGGATGGAATATTATTTTATTACCCAAAAGAGGCGGACACGCTGTCCTGGAGGGAGATCTCTGAGCAGAGCTCCTTGTCCCAGCCCTTGGAAAATGAGGGATGTCCCTTCAGCAGCGCCAGCCACGCTGGTGACTTCAATTCCTGCAGGGACAGAAGTGATCCATCCTGTGCAAACTGTGACACTCGCTGGCCAGAACCTCCCTCCGCGTGTCCCCAGGCGGCCAGGCCTAAGCCAGGGTTTGTAACGTCCTTTTCCTCTTCAAACTGAGCCCCAGCGAGGGGCAGGGAAAGCGAGATGAGCACAAAGCAAATCAAAATTCCCCCGTTAACGAGCGGCATTCAGCAACTCCAGCATCGCTGTGATTTCCCACTGCAGAGAAATCCTACAGCGATCCCAAATCAATAACCCAGCTGAGGAAGCCGCTCTCCTGAGGAGCTTCTGGTTCACTGACACTGTAATGTCAAAATAGGAATTAAAAAAAAAGAAATAAAAATCAAGAGGGTGCAAATGGAGGCTTGGCTGGGATGCTGCACTAAATTCTGCCCTGATGGAAACGAATAAAGCTCAAGTGAAGTCCACAGGCATCTCCTAATTATATCACAAGGTTTTATTCCACTTAAATTTTCATGAAAGACTCCTGATTTCTTTTTATTATTCTCCATGGGAGTATAACGTGTTGGTGAACCAGGAGAAAGGAAGCCAGAATAAAAAAAAAAATTAAAAAAAAGATGAAACTCCTGATGGCCGTGTTTGTCGGGATAGATCAATTGTGGGGTTTCAGCTGGGTATGGAAATTCCCTGCTTGCAATATGGCTAAAAAGAAAGAGCATGGATGATTTAACAATTTACATAACCTGAGAGACTCAGCTGCAAATTGAATGAATGGGGCTCTTTGTTTTCTCTAAACTGGAATAAAAAGAGGGGGAGAACAAAAAAAAAAAAAAANAAAGGGAAAAAAGAAAGGTTCTTATATAATTGTCTCTGTGACTGGCATGATAGGAAGTTTTCTGGCCATTGGTGGAATTAAGAGTGGGAATTATGAGAAAACACAAAGCAATCAAGGGCCAGTTGAGCAATTGGACAGAGGCACTAATAGAGAGTGACAGAGCCAGGCCTGCGCAGGGCCAACGGAGCAAAGCATTGTCCTGAGAGAGCGGGGTCCCTGTGCGGCACCCGAGTGACCAGAGAGTGACCACAGAGTGACCAGAGACCCTCTAGGACATCCCACTGAGCCCTGGGGCACCCTGAGCGACCAGAGAGTGACCAGAGAGTGACCAGAGACCCTG
>VXBU01011579.1:105427-119932 GCA_013400315.1 Bombycilla garrulus
AATAAATTATTTAGATTTTATTTTTTTATTATTTTAGTTTTATTTTTTGATGATTTAGATTCTATTCAATATTTCTCTGGTATAAAATGCAGAGGATTTAAGTCTGGATTTTGGGATGTCCAGGATTTTGGGGTGAGGTTTCATCTCCCTCACAGCTCCTGGATTCCCTCGCTCTGCTCCTCAAGTGATCATCTCAGGGCTCTTTTCCCACCTAAATGATTCCAGCATGAGGTCCAAAGATTAATAATTCCAAATAATTCTGAATAATTCCAAATAATTCCAAATAATTCCAAATAATTCCAAACAATTCCAAAGACTGCAAGAAATCAATGCCTACTCAAGGCTGCCCTGGCAACCTCCTGGCTACAGACAGGAATTATTGAGAAGAAAATAAGATTTTGTCAGAGTTGATCTGTTTCCACAGAAACGCGAGATCTCAACAAGTCCTCTTTTTAAAAATGGAATGATAATTTGTTGGATTCCCATTGGTGGGGTAACCAGATTTTAGGCTGGGAGTTGGAGAGGAGCTGAAGTTAAAGGCATCCATTACGGCCTTTTTAAAATTCTATTTCATAGGTTCTTAATGGAAATTTTGGAAACAACAGCAGTGAAACAACGGAATCTCTGAATTTCCAGAGTCAAAGCTCCAAGGTTGGAGACAACACAGAGAAAAGGCAAAAAGCAGAAATTCCCAGGGGAAAAAACTCAGAAATTCCCAGCTGGAGTAACCTCCAGGTGCGGGGATCTCCTTAACCCCAGGAGACCCCGCAATATGCAGGAAAGTCCAGGTTTGCAGCCCGTGCTGCTGAAGGAGTCTGCAGTGGTTTGTTGGTGTTCTCAAGGCAGTTTATCAGTTCCTTATCAAAAGTAGATTTCTCTGCCCTGCCAGGGTTGGCACAGAACGCGTCCAGAGACACACTGTGCCCGCCCCGGGTCAGCTCTGATCTTTTATACTAATAACTACCTATTGAATGTTTATCATTAATTACCAACCCGTGCCCCTCACACCACACTGTCCAGATCTGTGTCAAACCAATCCAAAAGTGCCAGCAGCACCAAGAAGATGGAGGTGATGAAGAAGAATATAAGATAACATGGCACGTGTAAAAATTCTCCATCTTGTGCCTCAGACCCCCGTGTACAGATCTCCAACCCCCCTGTACAGGGTTTCAAACCCCCCTGGACACACACTCAAATTCTCTTCTTTTTACTTATAACTACTACTATTTTTCTATCTAAGTTTTTGTGACCTGAAATTCCTCATACAAAGTTGACAACCTGTTCCATGGGTTAGAATCAGAGCCACGGGCATTTTCAGCATCATTCCAGGGTCCCTGACACCTCTGGCAAGGCTGAAAAGCCTCCTGAGCAGGGTTTGGGTCGGCCAAAGGCATCACAGGAACCCCTTGGGTTCCAACATCCAGGCTCCTGGAATTTGGGTGAAAAGTTGAATTTGGGACTCGTCATTCCACATCCCCGGTGCTGCTTTGGGGACAAACCAACGCAGATCCCACAGCAGAGCTTTCCTTCCTCTGCCTGAGGAACCATTCCTGATTCTGAGGAGCCCAAATCGGGGCCATTCCATCATCCCAGAGAGGCCCCAAATCAGCTCCATCCTTTCTGCTGGAGGCTCCAGAAGGGTTTGAAATATTGTGGAATATTTCAGTGTCCTTAAATTTATAGGAGCGTGTCTGTGCCGATTGCAGAGCTGCACTAAATTTTCCCTATTCAAATTCTGCCCCAGAAAAGACAAAACTCCCCGAGATGGGCTCCACACCAATCATTTTATCTACCATAAATTAGCCAGCTCAGCTTTAGATTATCCACAGCAATTCGGTTTTCTTCCTTATGAAAAAAAAAATTAAAAAAATCAGGGAAGGCAAAAGGATTTGCAGTGTGCAAATATCCCAGAGAACAGATTACTTATTGTTCCAAAATACCCTCTTTAATAGCATTACCAGAAAATCAGCTTTTTACTAGAAAGATGGGCTGATTTTCCTGCCCAGGCTGGCAGCTGGGAGGTGTCCTGGACAGGGAACTCGGGAATAAATCCATGGATATTAAACATGAAACTCCTCCGTGAGTGAGGAGGGAGGAGATCTCATTCTGCTCTTGAGATGCTCTTTAATCTCTTCTTATTTTATGAGCTCCCACTGCAGCCTCCTCTGGTTTCCAGCAGGATTGGGCTGAAAAGTTTCATTTCCCACCTGGAAATTCCCTTCCATGTTCACCAGGATGGGTCACGGGCTCTCCGAGCTCCTGTCAAATCATTCCTGGCCGGTTTTGTTCTGCCATCATCACTGTTCCAACGTGGAGCTGGAAATGAGAGAGGTCAAACCTCAACAAAACCAAAATTCTGCTCTTCTCACGGCTGAACCTTTCCATAAAATCAAAATAAATCTTTCTGGCGCACTTGGGGTCACAAATAATGATCACATTTGCATTTTTCAGCCGAAGCCGAGGTTAAAAACAAGCTCTGAGCTCCTGAGCCTCCTCTGGAGGGAAATTTTTGTGTTCACACCCTGCTGCAGGTTTGGTCAATCACTAGGTCTGGTTTTACAATAGGATCCCGAATTCTGCTGATGTTTTCAGGGTGCTGCTCTAACAGAAGCAATAAGCAAAGTGATGATCATAAAGGAATTTTATTTTTAGGGAATTGGGACCACAACTTCCTGAAAACTACCAGACCAGATAATGTCTTTTTCCCTTCTCCCTCTTTTATGGCAGGCACTTGTTCTGAAAAAGTTCCCCCACTTTCTTTAAAATGGACTTTTAAAATCCATCATTTCATGCAGCTCTGGCAAATCAGCTCCCGTGCTATTTCCTTTCCTTCCTTCCTCTCCCTCTCCTCTCCTTTCTCAAATCCAGCCCTGCATTTTAAATCAGCCACGAGAAATAAAGAGAAAGGAGCTTGAAGGAGTTGAAATCTCTTCATCATGACAGGGCCGTGTTTTTTTTGTGTATGAGCCTAAATGAGGCTTTAGAAAATGATACGGTCCCCCCTAAATGGATCTGCTCTGCTCAGAGCCCATCAGGCAGCGCGGGGAGATTCCTCAGGGACAGCCCGAGCAGACTCCGAACCCCGGAGGATGGAGATCACTGTTTACCTTCCTGCACAGAGAATTAATAAATGTCTCCATCTTCCACCAGCAGCCCTCAAGCACTGAGCAGAAAGGAAGCAGAACGAGTGGGGGGAAGAAAAGAAATGGGATGTGTGTTTTTTGCCTTTTTCCTCCGGTGCACATTGGTGTTTTCAGGCGGTATTTGCACATTACTCTTTGCTTGCTCCCTGGAGGATCCCCTGCCCTGACTTGGAGGCAATTCGTCTGTCCTGAGCAGGTTCCTAAAGATAATGAAGAGGCCATAATTTAGTAATCTTGGCCATCTTGTCCTTGGAAGATTAATTTTTGGCTTTTAAGCATCAAGGTTGGTTCAACCGAGTCAGCAGCAGCAGAAAGGCCCAGGCAGAGGGATGGACAGAGCCTGGGCTGGGGCAAATTCCCAAAATAATGGACCCTGGAGTGGCTGCCCCTCTGCACCATGGACTAGTGATTATTAAAACAGAAACACTCCCTGCTTCATCCAGTTCAGAGCTCAGAGCTGCTCCTTTCCTTTTCTTTCCCTGTTTTTCCACAGAAAATTCTGTCCCTGAGCCTGTCCTGGAATTCCCCATCCCTGCTCTGCCCTGGAAAGGCTTTGCTCAGGTCTGGAGGCTGCGTTGGCTTTCTCCAGAAAACCCTGGATGGGGTTTGGGAATGTTGCCTCCACGAGCAGTGATCGGTCTCGAGGAGTTTTGGGCTCCCAGAGTCAGGGAATCCTGGAATGTTTGGGATGGGAGGGGCTCTAAACTCATCCAGTCCCCCCCCAGGCTGGCCTCGGGCACTGCCAGGGGTCCAGGGCGCAGTTTGGGGCTGGGTTTAATTCCCGTGCAAAGGCCGAGGTGAGCCCCGAGCCGGCCGCGCCCGTGGTGCCAAAGCAGCTCCTGACCCAGCAGATCAATTATGCAGAATGGAAAACCTGTTTATTTTCTCGGAACTGGCTGGAAAATCAGCCCCACCAGGAGCAAAGAGCTCTTTATTCCTGTGAGCAGGGGCCGAACGGAGGACCGGAGCGTGGAAGGCTGAATTTATGGGGAGAAAACCAATCTGGAGTCTGCCTTTCCTTCCCTCTCAGCTCTCTCCTCCCAAATCACGGCGGGTGCGGCGCTGGTTTTCAGGATCAGGTGAAATAACAGAACCAGAGACTCTGCCCAGCGCTCCTCGGTGACAAAGTGGCTCGGTCCCCTCTCAGATGTGCCTGTCAGGGCTCTGTGCTCTCTGTTCTCCTTTCCTGGGTCCCACTACGGCTCCAAGGCCTCTGAAACATTTCCCAGCCGCATTTCCCTGGTCCTCCATGGGATTTTCCTTTGCCATCAGGAGGTGAAGACAAGGCTCCAGTTTAATCTCCTTTTATTGGCACCACTTCCTCCACACTTGTGTCGCCCTTCACAATTTGTGTTTGTGGGGTGGAAACCTGGGAGTAGGGACAGGTTATGTTCAGGATCCCAACTGGAAATATCCTGGAGTAAACCTGGGAATAAGGACTGGTCATATTCCAGTTCCAAACTGGAAATATCCTGGAGTAAAGTTTGGAGCAAGGACAGGTTATGTTCAGCTCCAAACTGGAAATTTCCTGAGGAAAACCTGGAGTAAACTTGAGAATAAGGACTGGTTATATTCCAGATCCCGACTGGAAATATCCTGATGCAAATCTGGGAATAGGGACTGGTTATGTTCAGGATCCCAACTGGAAATATCCTGGAGGAAACTTGGGCATAGGGACTGGTTATATTCCAGCTCCAAACTGGAAATTTCCTGGAAATATCCTGGAGTAAACCTGGGAATAAGGATTGGTTATATTCCAATTCCAAACTGGAAATATCCTGCAGTAAACCTGGGAGTAGGGACTCATTATATTCTAGCTCCAAACTGGAAATTTCCTGGAAATATCCTGGAGTAAACCTGGGAATAAGGACTGGTTATATTCCAGATCCCAACTGGAAATATCCTGATGCAAATCTGGGAATAGGGACTGATTATGTTCAGGATCCCAACTGGAAATATCCTGATGCAAATCTGGGAATAGGGACTGGTTATATTCCAGTTCCAAACTGGAAATATCCTGCAGTAAACCTGGGAGTAGGGACTCATTATATTCTAGCTCCAAACTGGAAATTTCCTGAGGAAAACCTGGAGTAAACCTGGGAATAAGGACTGGTTACATTCCAGATCCCAACTGGAAATATCCTGATGCAAATCTGGGAATAGGGACTGGTTATATTCCAGTTCCAAACTGGAAATATCCTGGAGTAAACTTGGGAATAGGGACTGGTTATGTTCAGGATCCCAACTGGAAATACCCTGGAAATATCCTGGAGTAAAGCTGGGAATACGGACTGGTTATATTCCAGTTCCAAACTGGAAATATCCTGGAGTAAAGTTTGGAGCAAGGACTGGTTATGTTCAGCTCCGAACTGGAAATTTCCTGATTTTAGGAATGCCTCCCTCACCCCTTGTATTTTTTCAATGCAAAGTTCATCATTCTGGAGAACAGAGAGTGAAAAGGTGAGAAAAGCTGCAAAAAGTTAAATTATTCCCTTTTTCCCACTTGTCGCTCTTTTATAAATGGAGAAAATATTTAATATGATGCTGTCAGGAAATAAATGAAACGAGGATGGGAATTTTTTTTACCGCATTTCTGCCAGTTTTGTGCCTTTTTCTGCATAGAAAAGAATGAGCAGAGGGGAGGAGGGACGAGTCAGCAACGAGGGAAACAAAGTGATGAAAAATTGAAGTGCTTAAAATGAAGCAGGGAAATCTTATTTTAATATTTTTAAACACAGAAATAAAGTCCCATCTCTGCATTGAAAATGTTGCCCAGGCCGACATTTGGAAATGAAACACAGGTTTTCATTTCAAGGCTTTATTTCATATCCACACACACAAAATCAACCTGGGTTTTGAAATGAAAACACCGCAGGGAAAATAATATTTTCAATTGAAAACTTTTATTTTTTTGCCTCCGCCTCCTCCAATAAATAAATAATTTGGTTTTCCAGGAAACTGTAAAAGTGAGAACAGCGGGTGAAACGCGATGGAACAAAAGGGGTTTTGCCGTTTGGAGCACCAGGGTTTGCTGAAATATCTGGGATTTCCCAGGGATTATTTCTGGCATTTTCATTCATCTGTTGAGGAAGGGGCTGCTCCCAAATGTCTGGGGTCATTTCCCAGCTGTAAATAAAATATTTGTTGTTATTTAGGGGTTTAGCAATCCCCCAGAGAAGGGGTTTCTGACGTGGCTCAGCTCCTACCTGTGAACTTCTCCTCCAAGGGAAATTTTTGGGGATTTTGTTCCAGCAAAAAGAGCAGAGCAGTCAAAGGATGACGCTCCCCTGTCAGCAACTGGAAAATTCCCCCTTAACCCAAGAGTTCCTTGGGATGGGAAAGAAATTATATTTTAGCTATGGCAAGTCGGGAGAATGGGCATGAATCAGCTCTGGAAAGCTCAGGAGAAGATGATGTGTTGTGAACATTAAATGATGGAATGAGGTTTTAGCTGTGGCAGCTTAGGAGAAGAGGGATGAAAGGATATTTTAGCTCTGGAAAGCTCAGGAGAATGGGGCTGAAATGATATTTTCGTTCTAGAAAGCTCAGGAGAAAGATGAAATGTTTCAGCTCTGGAAAGCTCAGTAGAATGGGAATGAAATGATATTTTATCTCTGGAAAGCCCAGGAGAATGGGAATGAAATGATGTTTTATCTCTGGAAAGCCCAGGAGAATGGGGCTGAAATGATATTTTAATTCTAGAAAGCTCAGGAGAATGGGAATGAAATGATGTTTTATCTCTGGAAAGCTCAGGAGAATGGGAATGAAATGATGTTTTATCTCTGGAAAGCTCAGGAGAATGGGAATGAGATGATGTTTTATCTCTGGAAAGCTCAGGAGAAGAATGAAATGATGTTTTAGCTCTGGCAGGCTCAGCTCAATCCCACCTCCACCCCAGCTCTGTCCCGATTTTCCCTGATCCCAGAGCTTTATCAGCCTTGCGATCTGCAAAGAGCTTCCAGGCTTTGGACGAGGGAACTGCTCCAAACTTTCCTTTCTGGTTTCAAACCAGCCCGTGTGTCCCCCACCCCAATTTGGGGGCTGGAATGAGCGGATCCTTCCTGTCCCTTCCAACCCAACCCATCCCTGACTCAGCTTTGTGGGATCCCCCAGCGTGAGCTCCCGAGGCCGCAGAGCAATTTGGGGTTTTCAGGACTTTTCCCTGAGCTCTCCGCGATCGGGGGCTGCTGGCTCCAGGCAGAAGAGATGAGGTGTGAGAGCACAGGGAGCAAAATTGAGCCTTCTGTTCCATTTTGGGGGCTGCAGACCGCGCTCTGCATAGCTGGGGTGGGGATGAAACGGGCTCGTGGTTCTCCAGCTGCACAGGCTGAGCTTTGGAGCCTTCTCTTACGTAAAGAGCATGCAAATATATTAGCAGGAAAAAGGCTGGAATTGCCCATTACGGCTGGTGATTAATGCAGTGCTGAAAGCTCCTTTAAAACTGCACATTGCAGCTCGCTGGAGAAACGGGGAGAAGAACAAGAGCACAAACCGAGAGGAGCCTTGAGGGTGGGAACGGATCCGGAGCGGCTGTAGAGGGCACTAAAGATCTTTGGGATTTCTCGGCGAGAAGAGAAAGCTCCAAGTTGCTTTTTACACTTCACTATAAAAAAAAAATAAAATAAAATTACCCTCTTCAGCAGCAAGTGGGACCACGTCAGGCTCCCATATTGCAGCTGCTCCCTTGTAACCACTAATAACAGGGTGAGCTGGGCTCTGTTTGCATTTGGGGTTTCTTTCTGCCGTTGCTGAGAACTGGGGACTGGTGTGGAGCCCTCCCCCAGCACCGGTTTTGGCAAGAGAGGATCTGTTCAGCACAAAGAAATCTCATTTTCCGAATGAGAAATCAGCCCTGAGCTGCTGAGAAATGGCAATTTCTCCTCAGGCTGTTGTGGCTGAAGCAGGGGAACCACAAAGAGATATGGTCATGTTAACAGGAACCCCAAAAAAACCTTCCCCGTGTTTCAGTGTTTGGTTTTGCATGGCTCTGAAACGTCTGGGTTTGGCTGGGATAAAGCTGCTCATTTCTTGTGGGATTTTCTGCCATCAGGAATTGGAAATCTCACAAGAAATCCTGTTCTGGTGAGATTCCCGGCCTGATACGCAGCCTGCGAGAGAAACTGCTGATTAAAAATTGGATTTCAGAGCTTTGTATGAGTCAGGTCAAACCCTCCAAGAAATGAAGATCTGAAACGCCTCGTTAGGAGCTGAGATTGTTTTCAGAATGCAGACTGAACCCAATATTATGCGCAAACTCGGCACCATCAATCAGCATGAGATATCTTTTTCCTTTTATTCAGGATTTATTCCATGCAGGCTCCTCTCCAGGAACCTGCACACTCATCCTTCTTCCCTGGGTGTCCTGTCAGCTTTGCCCCAGCCCCACATTAGAAATCCAGCGTGACTAAGAGCTCTGTCTGCTGCCTAATTCCATGGCCAGAGCTGCAGTGGGGTTGCTTTCCCTGGAGTTTCTATTCTGGAAAGCATGGCCCTAATAATAACTTTATAATTTCCCTGCTATGGTTTCACTGGGAACCAGCCCTGTGGCCTGGAGACTGAAGTGTGGACCCAAAAAAATACCACAGGGTGCAAAAAAATCCTGACAGAGCCACGGATGCACCTCAGCAACGTGAAGATTTGTGAATTAAAATAATTTTATTTCTCTCAGCTGATCCCAAGGCCTTGTCCAGATCCCTTTTCATTCCCTGCACTGCTGAGGGCATTTAATTATCCACTCCCCAAATTAATTGCAGCTAGAGGGGCTGCAGACACCGAGATATCCTGGTGAGTGGTTTGAACTGAGCTCCTGCAAGTCTGGCCAGCTCTTGCCCACCCCGAATTCCTGCTGCCAGTGCTTTGGGAGCTGCACAAAAACGAGCCAGCCCTTGGCTCCCCTCCTTGGGGAGGATGCAGATGGAAGTCACGAGTTGTAGGCAGAGTTTGGGGACAGGTTTGAGTTGGATTTAGGGTTGACTTGATGTAAAACTGAGATATAAAAGGCTTTTTCAGCCCCAAAAGGAGGCAGCTGGGAGCTGTTGGCAGGGGTTGACTCTCCAGGAGGAGGCTGAGAGCAGCCTGAACGTGGGATAAGAATTCACCTCCCTTTTATCCTGGGAGCTGCTGGGCTCTGGCTCTCAGATCCCCTCTCCAAACAGATATTTTGCCTGGGAAGGCTGACCTGGAAACAGAGATTGGGTAGAATAAAAGGATAAAAGGGATTTATTGACAGGATCCAGCTTGGGCAGTGCAGGAACCCCTTGGGGCTGCACCCAAGTCAAACCCACAAATGGGCACAAAATGGCCGCCAGTCGTGAGGGGGAGACCTCACACTTTGATATGGATATGTTATATACATATAAATATATAAATAATAAATATTATACAGCCACAAATGGGCACAAAATGGATCCCAGGCACCAGGCCTCACACTTTGATAGGTTTGGGTCCATCAGCACATTGGAGTTCATTGTCCAATTCCAGCTCCAGGTGATGAAGCTCCATCCTCCTTGTTCCCTCTCTTCCTTCACTGCTGTTTCCACTCTTGGACTCAAATTTGTCCTTGTTCCCAGCTGGAAAGGAATTGTTTTGTGTCCCTGCTCTGTGCAGAGAGCTCAGCAACCCTGAATATGAACCCAGAACTGCACACTGAACAGCACAGAATGTGAAAAATATCAAAGCTAAAACTGAAGGCATCATTCCCAGCCACGAGCAGCGTGTCGGGCTCAGCTGAGGATCAGATCCTGATCCTCCTCCACCCCATTCCCAGCTCGGAGGGGAGCTCTGCACACAGGGAGCGCGTTCCTGCCCCGAACTGCCCCAGCCCGGGGGAGCTGCAGCCAAGAGGGCTCTGCTGGCTCTCCTTGCCCACACAGCTCTTGCTGGATGGGTTTTTCCTGCCCTGGCTGGATTCCCGAGGGGTTCTGGCAGGAATATCTGCACGTTCAGACAATCCTGTCACCCCAGGTTTGTCCCCACACGGATTTGTGTCATCCCAGGTTAATGGGTGAGGGGATGGGGATGCACAAGCAGAGGGTGCTGTGAGGTTTCCCTGAGGGAAGCAGGATTTTTGCACTTGGAAAAGCAGGAAAATTCTGTGGGAGCCTTCTTGTCTTGGATCCAGTGAATTCATGGATAAGTCAGCGGCAATCAGCCAGCTGGACAAAGTAATGTAATCTCCACTCCTGGTTCCAACAGGGTGCTGGTGACGAGACCTGGATGGTTCCATCCAGATTTACACCAAAACACAATTTTTATTTTTTTTTTAAATATCAGTTGGAAGGGGAAAATAAAATCCGATTTCAAGCTTAAAACCAGGATAAAATATTGCAGTCTGGAATGCGAGTTCTCCCCAGCAACCACAGATCCTCTCAGCTAACAAAAAAAGATGCAGCTGAGCTAATAAAAATAGTCAGACAGCAAAAAGGGACCATGTTCCACCGAGTGCGAGCCAAGCAATTGGGATTTCACTGAAACCCTGCTCTGACATCATCCCACAGAAATCCTGGAAAAGCTGGAGAGCCCAAACTGCCGAGCTGGGAAATCAGGGAGAGCTGGGAGCGGCATCCTGAGAGCCCAGAGCCATTTCAGGAGCTCTTTCACGAGGAAAAATCATCAGATTCCTCATCCTCAGCAAGGGAGAGGAAAAAGGGCCAAAAATCAGAGTTCCCTGGGCTCAGCCACCCCCACACCCCCGTGTGCCAGGGCCTGGGCAGCCGGGGAATGGCAGTGGGCAGCTGGGGAAGCTGCTGGGGAATTTTCCTTTGGGAATGGCCACCAAACCGGACTGGAACAGAGACTGAATGACACAGGAGATTCATTTTACCTTTCCTTGGCCTCCCTCTCTTCTAGGCATTCTTTCCCTTTTCCTTTTCTCCTTTTCCTTTTCCTTTACTTTTTCCTTTTCCTTTTCCCTCTTCCTTTTTCCCTCTCTGCCTCCCCCATCTCCCAGCGAAGATGAAAACCCCTTTTCATCTGGTGGCAAGCCTGCCAGTTATTTAAAAGGCCCTGATTTCTCATCGGTGTAAATATAAGTAAATTGAACATTCACTGCTTTTATTTTTATTTGGGTAAAGACACGGGCAAGACAATGATGTAAATTTAAATTTAGGTGGAATTCAGGCCACGAGGTTGGTGTTTACTCCAATGTCTGAGGCCGCAGGGGTTGTTTTTTCCAGAGCATCCTGGGGATATTTGTCCACAGGACTCCTGGAAGACATTTCCCATCCCTTTCGTGGCTGCAGTTTTTGGGGAACTCCTGGATTTTGTGTGTCTGGAGCTCTCCAGAGCCCGTGGAAAGTGCAGGCAGGAGATGTGGCGGTGCTGGAGCAGCTGTGCCCGGTGGCTGCTGTCACACGAGGCCGTTTGCACGTTCTCCTTTCCTTTCATTCCTGCAGGATCCAGCTCGGGCCACAACAAAAGTCTGCCCTTAATGATTTCTTTCCCCTGGCCGAATGTCCCAGCTCCCCACGGAGCTGCTGCAGGCTCTGCTCAGCTCTCACAAAACACGGCGCTGGCGTCCCTCCCCAGCCCTCCCTGCTGCTTGGCATCCTTTCATTGTCATCCTCCTCATTGTGTCCTGCTCGACGTGGATTTACAGACCCCTCCGAGCACCAAAACCCCGAAACTCAAAACACTGTACTGAGCTCGGTGGAGTTTGAGTGAAGCTGAGATGATTTTCCCCACCTGCAAGGTCTGAGCTCATGGAGGTTTTATCATTTCCAGGCCCTTTTGCCTCGCAGATAAAGCAGATTTAAGGAGCTCTCCATGAGAAAAGCATGAAGCGATTCAGTGCCTGCACCTCCCACAATCAAACCTACCAGTTTAGCAGGCACATAATTAGTTCTAATTAGTGTAAACGAGTCCAGCCAGATTATACTGGAACATGAAAACGGGTTTAATTTGACTCAATCACTCCCCATGTGAGCCTGTCACAGTTTATTTGTATCAGAAAAATAAAAAAAAAACCAACACAAACCCAAACACCAAACAATGTGGAAATATGGCAAACTTTGGGATTCCAGGCTGCCCTGAGCTGGGTGGTCCACAGAGAAGGGACAATGGGACAGGTGCTGGCACGGATGGGGTGAGCTCTGGAGTCAGTCCTAGGAGAGGGGGACAGGATGGGCTGCTGGAAAAGGGTTTGGGGCACAGCAGACAGTCCCAAAAACCGTGTGGGCCATAAATGAAGGGAATATTTCACGTTGGAAGGCGCTCCTTTCTCTCCGAGCTCAGCCCTTCTATCTGGGGCTGCCCATGAGGGAGCAGCACAGCGGAGCACTGGAGGGAAAAGCAGAATTTAGGTGGAGATTTGGGGGTTGATTGATGGCTGAGCTTCGCTGTTTCCCCAGCAAATGAAGAGTCTGTGGCTCCTCTTTCACAAACCTCGCAGAAATCCGCTATCCAACAGCGCAGAGCCCTCCTGGCCACACACCGGCTGCGCTGCGGGGATTTGAGGGCTCTGTGGGAACGCAGTATCCCGTGTCACAGGGAGCTCTTGGGATCCAGGAGCAAATCCGAGACGAGCAGAGCTGGAATGCGTTACCCTGCGTCCCAAACCCGGCTTCACTACATCTTAATCAGCCTCTCAGAGAGAATCGGGATAAAAACCAGGCTTGGGTTTCCATGGCTGTGGCACGAAATAGCTTCAGATACTGAATTGGAGCTTGCAGACAACAGGAATGCGTGTTTGAGGCTGAATGGGAATTAGATAACTTGGAATGCTGGCCTGAAAGGAAAGGAGAGGAGTTTCAGCTGGGACAGAACCCAGAGGACACGCTGAGCTCTGTCCTTATCCCCACAGGCCTGGGACTGAGCCGAGGATCAGCTTTACCCAGCACTGAGCTCAGCTGGAGCTGGCCCTAAGCCTGGGCTGGCACTGAGCTGGATCTGCCTGGGACAAAACCCGGGATACAAACCTGGGACACGAACCTGGGATAAAAACCTGGGATAAAAACCTGGGACACAAACCTGGGACACAAACCCTCCCTGGGGGCAGGAGCTCAACACCTCTCTAATTTTTTGATTTTTTTCTGATTTGATCTCCCGTGTCCCTGCATTTCTGTCCTCAAAGAACAGCTTTACCCAGGCACGACAATAAATCCTTCAGTGCTCCTGCAGCCCTCCTGAGAGCCAAACCCAGGTGGGAGAGCATCCCAATTCCTTGGGCAGCAGCTGCTCCAGGAATTCTCTCCGTGCCAACAGCCACCAAGGAGATTTTGGGCTTCCTGAGCACCTAAATATGGGATTCAGGTTGCTAAAACAGAATTTTAGAGCTGATCAGTCCCACTTTTCCACCACAGGCAGCTGCAGGAAAAATCCTGCGAGCCCATGGAGCTTTCCAGGGCTTTGGAGGTGGAGGAAAAGAGATAAAAGCCCTCAGTGTGATTTGCACTTTCCCCGATGTTATAAATCCTTGTGGTGGATGTTTTTTTAATCTAAATTCACTTTCTGGTTGTTGTTTGCTAATTGCTGCTGGTATTTAATTATGGCAGGGCTGCAATGACACAGGCAGCCACTAATCCACATCACGCAGCGCCGTTTGTCCAAAATCCTCCTGCAAACATTCCTCGCGGTCCTCGACAAACACAGGCAGTGCTCTCTTGGCCCCAGAGCCACACTGCAAATATTTTCACAGAAGCGAGGATGAGCAAAATCATCCCAGGGCCAACCCAATTCATTGCACAGACTTCCACCCATGTTTAATCTGGAGACATGCGGCTGTTTTCCTGAACTCCCTTCCCAACCCAAAGTGAAATTAGGACCAAGCCTACTTGGACCATCATGGATTGAAGAAAAATATGCTATAAATTAATTTTTAGGTGATTTTTCTTACCTGCTCCTGAGAGAAAAGTGTTCTCTCCACATTCAGGTGCTCCTCAGTGCTGTGGGTGAGGGAGAATTAACACAAATCGGTTCTTTAGGAATGCAGCTCCTGGTTTGGGAGAAGGAGCTTTCAGTTTCTTCTTGTCGCAGATTATATCCCTGTCCCCTTTCAAAAAAGAAACATTTCCTTGATAATTGAATTATTAATTCAGAGGATGGGGAATCACAACAGCAAAATTCAGCCTGGAGAAGAGAAGGGTTTGGGGTGACCCCATTGTGGCCTTCCAGGGCCTGAAAGAAAGATGGGAAGAGATTTTATGGGATTTTATATAAGGATTTTATAGGATTTTATAAAAGGATTTTATGGGATTTTCTAAGGACATGCAGTGGCAGGATGAGGGGAATGGCTTCAAACTGACAGAGATGGGATTTGGGAATAAATCCTTCCCTGTGAAAGTGGGGGTTCATGGCACGGAGAGTTTGGGGGGAAATCCCAGTATTCAGTATTATAAATCCTGTATTTAGATTATTTCTTATATAT
>VXBU01011579.1:132718-143183 GCA_013400315.1 Bombycilla garrulus
ATCCTCGCTTTGGACGTGCCCATCGTCATCATCATCCAGGTTTTACAAATCCATTAGGAAATGTCTGCGCGTCCTGGAGCTTCTGAATGTTCCACCAAACCCTGCTCAGACCCCTCTGGAATTGCTTCTTGGGAGCCATTCCCACATTTCCCAGGGAAATATTCCTGGGACGGGACAGGGATCAGTTCCTCTTCCAACCCACCCCGATTTCAGGGATAATTCGCAAACACAATCAGAAAAAATTCTCCAGAGCACTGAATAATTTGGATTAAGTTATTATAGGCTCCAACTTCCTCCCGTGTTAAATTTCCATAAATCTATGGAATTTAGATAAATTAATAAATTATAGATAAATTTAATTTTNATAAATTTAATTTTTTTAGATTTTAAATTTAAATCTAAATTTATTCAGATAAATTAATAAATTATTCTCTCTTCTATATATGTGAGTCATATATACAACTCTCACATTTGAGTCTTTATACATGAACTGAGTCAAATATATTTAAGAAAATAAAAAGAGGAATAGTAATGCTCCCACTTTCAGACATCCAACTGGAATTCCCTTTAAAACACCAATTTTTCCAAAAGCAGCTCCAAATTTTTTAAAATCAGAATTTTCTGTGTTTAAACACATCTGAATCACAATTCTTCCCTCTTTCTCTTTTTAAACCATAAAACTTCGTAAGATCCCCTGGATTTATAAACTCATTGGAAGGGCGGCCATGGAAAAAAAGGCTCTGGAAAAAAAAGTTCAGAACGGGATAGAAGGAGAGGCTGAAAATATTCAAAACTAATATCAGTTCACAGCAAAGCATAAAAAAATAAAGAAAATAAACTTTCTTGTCCAGGGGTCGATAAAGACAGAGCCAGCTTCGGTTTCCTGGCAACACTTGAGAGGGAAAAGGGAGAGAAGTCCCAAACCGCGAATGATCAACAAGGACGGAGATTCTGAAAAGAACTTATTTATTTGTAAACCCTCCATGGAAGCAACAAGCGTGTTCTGCTAATGACTGGGAATTTAAACGACTTTTTTTTGCAAAAATAAAACAAATAAATATCCCTGTGCACCTTCAAGGCTGCTTTTATCAGCACAAACCTCTATTCAGCAGCTCCTCGCCTTCAAGGTCCAGCAAAACCTCCGTGAAAACAAACAAAAATTTCTCATCAGCCTTTCCAGCAGGAGGAGCTGAGAGATCAGATCAGGGAAAATGCCGGAAAACCGGGGAAAAACTTTGGAAAGTTGGGAAAAAACATTGGAAAATCACGGAGAGGGGGGAAAATGGCAGCGCCAATATTCGGCCTCCGCGAGAAAACGCTCACTGGCTTTTCCTGCAACGCAATTCCCCGTTTTCCACAGCGGCCTTAGGAGGCTGCAGCTCTCCGGGGTTGGAGGCTGGAGCCTCAGGAAGTCCCAGGAGCCCGTGGTGATGGAACTGTCCCACTGCCCCGGGCCTGGCTCGCTTGATATTAGCCCGGGCTAATCACCGCGCTAATTGGGCGGCCACGATGCCGAGCAGCTCGGCTTTCACTTCAACTGCTCACCCAAATGAGGTTTGACTCAAATGTAATACTTTATATCAACACACGGGATGGCTGTAAAAATAATACCACATGTGCTGTGCCTCTTTTTAATAAGTGTCTTCCTCAATTTTCCCTGCTGGATGAGGCACTCGAACGTACACGTAATTAAGGTTATTTAAGGGATATCAATTGAAAAATGCACCCGCAGGAGGCTGAACATGACTGATGGAGCTCCCAGCGCAGCTCCCAAAAGTCAGCTGCCAGAATTTCCTGCAGCACTTCTACAATTTGATCTTCCCCACGTTGCCCGGGACAGGAATAACCCGGAAATCTCCTGCTCTGCTCCGTGTGACGTCGCTCGCCTCGGTACAAAATGGGTTTGGCATGGCGGGTTTATGGTTTGTAGCAATTTCTGGGGGAATCCTAGGGAACAGAAAAAGCAAAAAGTGCAGAGAAAAGCAGAGCTGGGCTGGTTTTGTGTGGCTGGTGGAGAGAAAGGCGACCCATCTCTGCTCAGAACTGATGGAGGAGTCCTGCAGAGCCCTGAGACAAAAGTGTGCCCAAAATATGATGGAAAGACACCGGGAGAAGATCTGCAGCAGAATTTTCATGGATTCATGGAGCGTTTCGGGTTGGGAGCGACCTTTACAGGCCACCCAGTCCAGCCCAGGAACATCCTCCACCAAACCACAGAGCTCCATCCCCCCGACCTTGAACATTCCCAGGGGAGGAGCATCCACCACCTCGGAGCAGCTGTGCTGGGTTTTACCAGCCCCACTTTAAACTGCTCTTCTTTAGATCCAGCCTAAATCCAACCCAGTTCCGTTTAAAACCATTCCTCCTTGTCTTAAGCCCTTCTAAAATTTTCCCCCCATTTTTCATATAAACCCCCTTTAAGAACAGAAAGTCTGCACTGAGTTTTCCATGGAGTTTTCCATGTTTTTTTGTTTTGGGGTTTTTGTTTTTTAATGGTTGTCTTTGTGCTCTGTTAAGTTTTCCCAGTGTTCCTAAAAGGCGAATTAATATTTGTTTCCAGCAATTACTATGTGTTTCCAGTGAGCATAAAAATATTAATTTAATGCCTAATCACCCTGGGGATGCTTCAAGGATGCATTGCATCCCCAGGGTAATTAGGTATTAAAATAATATTTATTAATAAATATTAACAATAATTAAATCTAAAATAATATTAAATTAATATAAAATTGGGAATTAGTAATTAAATTAGGAATGATGAATTAAATTAGGAATTAGGAATTGCAGCATTCCAGAGTTCACCATTCCATGGACAGCACCAGGTGATGATGGAATCACTCCAATTTTATGGCAATGGATGTTTCCCGTGTTTCTACTCCAGAGCTTTAACTCAGCAGGGCTCTGTTCACCAGGGAGCTCTGATAATGAAGAAAATCCAACATNTGTTTGTATTTGTATTAGTATTTATATTTCTATTCCTAGTCCTATTTCTGTTTCCATTTATAATAAATGCTCTGAGCACTAGAAAATGTGATCTGGGTCCTTCCACAAGACCCAAACCCAAATTCCAGCTGCTGGTTTAAAGTTCTGTTGCTCGTGGCGGCCCAGCACGCCCACGGTGATGGCTCAGAGCACCCACCTCATGCTGGGACATCATCCGGGGGCTGAGGCAGCTGGAAAAGGATTTTCTGATTTCTCGGACAGGTCTTGACAAGGCAGAAAGAGTTTCCAACATAAAATAATACCAAGAAAGAAAAGAGCAACCCCTTTTCTCCTCCAAAACCACCCACAGAGCCAGAGATGTTAAGCAATACACAGCAGAGCTTGCTAAAAAACTTCTCAAAAGCCCTTTTTCAGCCTTTAAAAGTACGGTAAAGCCTAGGAATTACCTGTAAAATATTTTTACTTTTCTTTACTTCACTTTCTCCACCTTCAAGGTGGCTGATTTTCAATGGAAGGCAAATTCACAGCATTCCGCAGACGAATTTTTGCTCTGCCATTCACGTTTTTACACCCAGATCTTGGGTCAGGCTTTTCTGGGTCGGTAGAACGTCTGAGCTGGAGCTGAGAAAATGCCTGAGGATGGAGAGGAGTCCCCTGGACACGAACCTGCCTCAGTGCAGCTCCTCTGCATCCGAGGGCTTCCCTTCCCTGCAAAGCTGTGATAAAAACCATTATGAGCCCCCAACAGATGTGACCTTAAAGAGCAACTTGATGGAGGGGAGGAAAAAAACGAAGAGGTGAGGGATATAAAATAGCCTGTGGTGAAAATAGCAGCAGGGAAACATTATAAAATCTGAGCCGTCGCTGGCTGCCTTCCTCCTGATTATTGCTTTCTCTTTCAAGGCCCGTCCTTGAGAGCGCAGAGCTTTGGGGGTGATTTTGGGAAGGCAATTTTAGCACTCTGCTCCTCTAATGGAACCAGGCTGCTGCACGGGGCTGTGGTAACCCAGAGGCTGGAAGAACATCCTCAGATTTAAACAGATTTAAATAGATTTAAACCATTTTTTTTTTCCAAACCAGGGGCTGGAAGAACATCCTCGTGTTGACACAGAGGTGTCGAGGAAATATCGTCATGATTTTTGTTGTGGTGTGATCACAGCGCCCCAACTGCTTGTGAAGGGTTTTTTTTATGATGTCAAAGGCTTTGGAAACTGCTGGCACGGGAGTTTTGGTTTGTTTAGAAATAATCTAAATAGAAAAGCAACCAAGGCGTGCTGGGTGTAGCCCGAATCCGTGGTGAGGAGGGAGCTCAGAGCTCAGCGCAGCCCCTGGGACAGGCAGGGCTGAGCAGCCCCTGCTCCCCTGGACTCAGGAGAACCTCAGGACATGGACTGAGAGCAGGGCTCTGGAAAAGAGCCACGGAACGGGTAAAATAAGAAACAGATGAGGAGGGAGTTTAAACTGCAGCAGGATTCGCAAATTGCCAGCACCTCTTCCCCACTCCCAGGGCACGGCTGCTTGCAGCCACCAGGGATTTCACGCGAGCTGGGATGTTTGGATTTGAGTGCATTAGGTTGGATCAGGCTCAGAAATAATCTTTTGGACAGGAGAACAAATTCTCGAGCGTGTCTGGTGAGATTTGGATGCAGACACGGCCGTCCCAAATTGGCATGGAACTCCAGCAAGGTGTCAGAAATGAAATAAGAAATCTGCTGGGCCTGCTGCACTGGGCAATGTCCAAGCTCCAGCCTGATCTCACTGTTTTTCTTACAAGTTATTAATATTTTTTTGCAGCTTATGTGATATTTAGATCAATGCAATGGAGAAAAAAGTGTTTTAAAGTCTTTTGAAAGGAAATGATGCTTGGTTGGTGAGGTATGTGCTAGACATGGGGGGCAGCAAACACCTGGGGCTTCTTCTGAACAGCAAGGCAAAAAGGAGAATTGATACTCTGAATTTTGGAATCCACCAGCAGAAGCTGCAGTTTATCTCAGGATGGCCTTTCAGAGCCTTTTCATATTTTGCAGCCTGGGGCTGCATTTTGCAGTGAAAATCTGCTTTGCCAAAGCCATTTTCTGCAGGAATTTTAACTGTGGATTGTGCTCTCCAGCTCCTTGAGAGCAGCAATGCACCAGGAGGGTCTGACACTGCCCCACACTCATCCCTGCAGAAATCTTCCTGTCCTCCACAGATCTGACAGTTCCTGTCTGGTGAGATCTGCCTGTGCTGGATAAATCCTGTCCTCTTTCAGCCCCACTGGCCCATCAATCCTGTTTTCCCAGCTCCTGATCAGATTTCTCTGCTCCTGGTGATGCTGGAATTAGCACTGGGCTTGAATTCCTGCAGCCAGAGGTTTTGGCGCCTCAGCCCTGCTCTGCAGGGAGAGAACAGCCCGGATCCAGCGCTCTGTGTCAGGGTTCTGCTGCACGTGGGGGCAGAAAATGAATTTGGGGTTAAACCTGAGGATCCTCCAGCATCTGCCTCTGCTCTGAAACTGCTCCAAGTCACCCCTGATATGTGATGCACTTTGAGCATCAAGCAAATCCTCCTGCAGGATCTGTTCCTGCCCCAAACCCTGCTCAGGGCTCTCCCAGAGCTCTGCTGCCTGCAGCAGGATTCGTTCCCCATCCCTGGAGAATCCTTCCCCAGGATTTCACGTGCAAGGGAGCGAGCCCAGCCCGGCCTGGGGCAGCCCAGGGACCTCGGGCAGGGTTTCCAGCCGGGCAGGGAACTTCCCCGGGTCAGGAGGGAGCAGAGGGGGTGCTGTTGTTGCACCCCCAGCGCTGGGGGAATATTGTTTTGTTTTTGGAAGCGATGGCTAAAGCAGATGTTGGGGGCGAGCCGGCGTTCCGCAGCCTGCGGCGGGCAGGAATTATCCTCCAGGATGAAAAGTGACCTCCAGCCAGCGCTGCTGCCTTTAATCCCGAGCTCTGTGAGCTGCTATCAACTCCTGATCAGTTTTAAATCCCCTCCCTCCCGCTCAGCCTTTCCCTTTCCCCGGAAAGCTCGGCTTAACTGCGCCCTGTGCCTCTCTCCGAGAGCTCCGTCAGCCCTCTGAGGGCAAAAACACCGAGGAGAAACTTCCAGCAGCTTTGCAGTCCTACAACCCCCTAAACACACACCAAAAAAAAACCAAACCAGCGCGTCCTCTCAGAATTCTGGTTTAGTGCGAGCTGGCCAAGTCCACGTCACAATTTTTTAAGTCATCATCGTCTCAAGCAGGGGTAAATCTTTAGCTGGAAACAGCTAAACCTGGAGAGCCAAAGTCTGTCCTTTACCTGGAGATTTCAGCACATATTTTGTGTTTCAAATTCTCCCTGAATATCCAAAATCCGTCCCCTAGTTGGTGATTTCAGCACTTATTTCATGTTTTAAATTCTCCCTGGAGAGCCAAATCTGTCCCTTACCTGTTGATTTCAGCAAATACTCCATGCTTCAAATTCTATTTATCCTCACAGGGGTTTTGGAAGGGTTCATATCCCATTAAAACCAGCAGGATCTGACTGTTCCAGCCTTTCCCCCCAAATCTGACCACGTGGGCTCCCTGCTCGTGCCTCGTCTCAGGCGAGATGACAAACAAAATTGAGCTCATATAAAAACTCTGACCACCATTTCCCTCCACCCCACCATGTCCCAACCTGCCAAAAGGCCTCGAAACTCCCCCAGGATGGTGTCACACTTTAATTATCGATCCAATTACAGGTTTTTAGAGTCACTGGAGTCCAGCTAAAGCTAAAGCTAAAGCTAAAGCCCAGCTTTTTTCCTGCATTCTTTGCATGGAGGAGCTCAAACTGAAAAGGGTCTTTGCTCCGGGGGAGCAGAACTGGAAAAGCCTGAGGAAAGTGGACGTGAGGAAGCGCTCGGAGCCTCGTCCTGCAGCTCCTGCAGAATCCCAGCGTTCCCAAAGAGGGCACTGATGCTCCGCACAGCGATCGGGGACAGCCCAGAAATGCTCGGCCGGGCATAAATCTCCGCAGAGAAATCTGTCTTAGCACGTCCACCTCAGGAAAAGGGGAATTATTACACTTAATTAAAGTGTATTGACACCACATGTGGCCCCACCTCTCGCTCTTGGCTTTATTAATGACAGCAAAGCTGCGGGCCGGGCCGGGGGCGGCTGGGGGGGCAGACAGGGCCCAAACACAGCCACGCTTTTACAAACCTCAGTTCTGCCTCTGAGCTACATCTCCTGCTCAGGATTTCAGCTCCCTGGCTGGGCTGGCCGAGGGGATTGATGCCCAAAGTTTTAGTTTTTATATTTCCCAGATTCTGTATTGGTTATAACTCTGAACTTCACAGCAAGTGTCAGCGAGTTCTCCTCACATTCAGCCCCACAGAACAATCCTTTCCCAGCCCACAACCAAGGGCACCGGGGCAGCTTTGGGCCCAAAAAGTACAAACAGGGAATTGAGGAGAGAACCTGGGAGGGTGGGACTGCATCACCTGGAGCTGGAATTGGGCAATGAACCCAGCATGGAAATGGAGCAGAACTTATCAAAGTGTGAAAATTCGTGACCCAGAGCCCATCTTGGGTGTGGCCATGGCCGGGCTCTTGCACTGCCCAAGGTGAATCCTGAGAAGGGTTTTTAATAAATCCCTAATTTATTTCAATCCTCTGACTCTGTCCAGCCTCTGGTCCAGGCAGGCTTTCGGCAGAGGATCAGCGCAGCTCTGTGTGTGGGTGCTGCTGGAGCCCTGCATGAGCCATTCTTCCCGTTTAATCACAGAAATAATTCATTCATCTCTTACTTTTGGGGTGCTGGGGGTTGTTGTTTTGGTTTTGGAGGAGAGCTGTTTCAGTAAAAGTTGTACCCAGAATAATTCCGGCTCCAGCAGAGAATTTTGGCTGTGATTCACAAGAAATCTCAGTTGAAACAGAATTTGATCAAATCTTGAGTTTTGTGCCCATATTTATCCCTCCCACTGAGGATCCCTAATTTACAGTGCAATCCTTCAGGTCCAACACGTGGAAGAAGACTGGGGCATCCTGGGGCACACAGAATTTAACGTTTTTATTTAGGATTTTAAACACTTAGCATCTTGGGGCACAGAGAATTTAACGTTTTTATTTAGGGTTTTAAACCCTCAGCATCCTGAGCCACACAGAATTTAACACTTATAACAAAACTTAAAAATAATTCTAATTTCTATTTCCTGCCAGCACTGACAGATTCATTTGGCTGCTCACTATTTGTTTTGTGAGCACCAACAAGGCAGGGAAAACACAACTTTTTCTTCTACAAAGGGAAAATTGGGGCATCCCAGGAGTTTCCAGGGTAAGCCAGTGAGTTTCTAAGTGGTTCTGACAGGGCTTCAAATCCCCAGGAAGCAGAGTGGCCAGGGTGATGTCACAGCTGCCCTCTGGGGGTGAGGTCCTGGCAGCTGAGTTGTTCATGGAGATAAGGGGCTGTCCAAAAAACAGGAGCAGGATCCCTCTGGAAGAGCCTCGTGCTCACTGGAACTTTTTATTTTTTTTTAATCCTTGGAAGAGGTGGAGGGAATTGTGTAGCTGGAATCCATGACTGGGGAGCCTGAACAGAGCAAACGAGGGAATTCTGACTTTTCCCACCAGTTAGAATCCTGCCCTGCTGGGATCCCACACTTTTCCCCAGTTGCAGAGCAGTGGTGTGTTGTCCACTGCAGAGTGCTGGGAATTTTTCCCATCCAGTAAGGAAAATCCAGCAGAAAATGGGGAGGATTTAGTAAAAATCATATTTACAAAGCGAGGGGTTTGTGCAGGTTTGAGCCCCCAGCGCTGGAACTGAGGGATCACTGGGGCTTGGAGCTCTGCAGGAGCAGAATGGGGGAATTGGGAATTTCAACTTGGGAATTAAAATCCCACCAGGACTCTCCAAACCCACCCGGGGCACCCAGGGTGTGGAGTGACCCCAACCACCCCCATCACAGGAGGCAGGAAATGCAAACATTTCCCCTGTTAGCTCAGGAAAAAAAAATCAACCTTTGGGAGATCAGAAATCTGGAATTCTCAGGGAATTCCAGGGGAAGGCAGGGAGATCCCTGCAGGGCACAAATCCAGGGAAAGAGGGGCAGGAAAAAGGGAGCTGAGCCCCCTCAGTGCACCCCCAGGACTGCACAAACTGCATTTCCCCGAGGAAACGCGGAGAAATCCCGGGGCCAACAACACCTCTGCCTTCTTTTCTTTTTTAACATCTTGAAGAAAATGGAAGAGATGACCAAGAGGCTGAGCCGGTCTTGGAGGGCTGTTCGAGAATTCCCATGGCACAAACAAGTCCTGAGGACTCCAACCACTTGAAAACCCCTGGAACTGCAAACCTGTCCTTAGTGGTTTGGGGAGAGCAGAGCCTTTCAGCGTCTATTAATACCCTGCAGGCTGTGCTTGCTAAAATATCACCCTGGGCAGGCTATTTTTGACATTCAGCTGGGAGCAGAGCAGCAGACAGGCACTGCAGATGGTTATCTGCGGTTAAAAGTCCAGAAAATATTGTAAAAGTGTGTAAATCCGAGGAATCTGGACAAATTCCAGCTTCAGCAGTGCCTTCTCCCAATATTCCTGCTGCTGTTTCGATTGGAAAACCATCCTGCCATATTTTACCCCAGGTTTGGCTGCTCTTCCCTTGGAATAATTTGGAAGTTGTTCTGTGAGGAGCTCTGGGATGAAAAGGGCTGCAGAAATATACGATCATTGTCATTCATTCTGGCACCGCTCAAGACCACCAGGATTTAAAATCAATTAACAGGCCTTTTCCTATTATCATTGGCATCCCGTTTCCATCCAGCCAGGACAAGTTCAACTCTCATAAAAGTTAAAAACAATCTATTTCTGGAGCAATACAGCAACAGCAAAGGAGGGCTGGTGAATTCTCATTGTACTTTTACTGACAGGAGTTTTCTGGGAATAAAATGGAGAAGTTTTGGATGGGGGAAAGGGTGAGACGACATCCAGTGAAGTGATTTAACCCTGCTCGCTTCACACCCTCAGCTCGTCGTGTTTTTCCCTTCAGGTTATTGTGAAAATACATCAAAACAAAATCTGTTCTAGGCTTAAAATACTCCAGGCAGAGCCTAAATGCTCTCTGGGCTTGGCTCCTGGAAGCCAAGGCAAGGTTGGGTTTCTGTGGCTGTTCCCAGGTCTCTGTCAGCAGAAGGAATTTTATTTTATTTTATTTTGTTCTTTTCCATGGCTCTGTTCTCAGCTTTGTCAGCAGCCGGGACAGGACAGGATTAATGTTTGGGGCAGCAGCTTCCTGGAGGGATGGAGCATCCCCAGCTCTGGAATTTGCATCAGCCCCAAATTCAGCCGCCTGTTCCATGGGAGGTGTCAGCAGAACTCTGTGTTGTGCAGCAGAAGCCTCCAAGCCCTCTGGAAACCTCTCCTGATTCACAGATAAAGCAGAAAAAAATCTTCATCCGTGCCCTGACAATCAGCATTTCTGAAACCAACCTCGGACATGTTGGAACCCAGGGGGTTCCTGTGGCATCTCAGAATGATCCAAACCCTGCTCAGGAGGCTTTTCAGCCTTGCCAGAGGTGTTGGAGAACC
>VXBU01011579.1:148771-164163 GCA_013400315.1 Bombycilla garrulus
TTTTAATTTTTAATTTTTAATTTTTAATTTTTAATTTTTAATTTTTAATCTTTTGATTTAAGTTTTTAATTTGTAATTTTTAATTTTTGATTTGAAATTCAAGTCAGGGATTGAACTCCATTCCCAAATGGGACCAGGCAGAACCTGGAAAACGACAGCGAGTGCAGGAGCGAAATGCTCCCAGTGCTGCTTTGGAACGCGGATGAAGCCGGGATTTCTCGGGGTTCACACACGGCTTCCTCCGAGCCACAGCACAGGATCCTCCCTCCAAACTCACATCTCACATTTTGGAATTTAACTGTACGATTTTCCCCTCATTTTTGGCAGCTGGTGATCCAACAGCAGCTTGCGGGACGCACAGATGATTAAATTTTCACTTTCCAGCGCTGGTGCTTCGTTTGTTTAAGAAGCTGATTGGGAAATGAGCGGCCCAGGACTCGGGACCAATGCAGCTCCTCCTGATCCCACACCATCCCGGCAGGAACAACGGGGAGATTCCAGAGAAATCCCACCCTGGATGCCACAACCCCGATCCGAGGAGAGGCTGAGTTGTGTGAACTGGGGAAGGGAAAACAGAGAAAAAATAAACTGCAAACCAAAGTGTGTTCCTCCTCCTTGTCCTTTCCCCTGGATTAACCAGGAGATCCAAACATTCTGCGCATTAAGGACGAGAAACATCTCTGTGCTTCCCTCAGCTCTGTTTAGTCTTGATTCAAAAATCATTGAGAAAAGGAAAAAATCGAGGATTTTTGCGCTGATTCCCATGATTGAGCAGCCCATCCGTGTTTAGCCCGAGGAGCACTGAGCTGTGTCAATACTTTTTTGGGCTTCGGTGGCAGAAAATAATAGGGTTCAGTAAATGGATGCGAGAGAAGAAGGTTGTAATTATTCAACCAAAATATGGAACTCAGCTTGCTTAAATAAATATCCTCCTGCCCAAAGGCAGTGGGGTTTTTAATGGATTTTATCCCGTTGCAGGGATGAAATGAGGGTGTAAAGGCTGATAGCAGGAATTGGGTCTGAAAGGAGCCCTCAGTATGGCAGGAGTGAGCGGGATGAAATGATACAAACCCAAAATCCTGCAGGAAAATGCTCTGGAAGGAAGGACAGAGCCCCCTGTGCAGGGAGAGGCTCCTGAGGGCAGCCCAGAGCAGGGAGTGCAGGCAGGATGGAAAACGGGCAACTCCAGCAAAATGCAAGGAGTCCTTGGAAAAGGCTGAGCCCTGGCTGGGAGCCAGATCAATCTTGTTGAGGAAAAAGAAATCTCTGTGCTGGGTGTCCTTCAGAGATTAAGGTGCAGTTTTGGAGACTGGGCTCCCCCAAAAAAGCAATAATGGTAATTTTTGACCAATTTTGTTCAGGACTGGGCTCCCTCCGTGCAGTTTTGGCTCTCATTTCACCGCAGCAGCTCCTGTGCAGCCACCCTGAGAATTGCAGGGGCAGGAGAGATCCCGCCCTGTCCTCAGCCAGGTTCATCCCCACCTGCTTAAAACGATTTGTGAACAAACCCAACAGCGAGGTAGGAATTCCAAGGAAAAATTTCCAAGGAGCTTTGGAATCACAGCCAGGCCCTCCAGCAGCGACTGCTCGGAGCTGCAGAAAACCGGCTCTGCTCAAGGAGGGAGAAAAGAGATCCAAGGAAATTCCCCAAATGTTGAGTTTTGAGGTTGTTTAATTCTCAAAACCCCTTCAAACAGCAGGGCAGTACAATGCTGATGGGATTTCTTTCCCCCAGGAAATCAGGATTTCTGCTGCCAGCTCCAGGCAGCAGCACCAGGGCCTGGTCAGCATCTCCTGTCAGGAAAATCCAGAATTCCTTGGCTCCCCTGCCTTTTTCTCTGTGAAATCCACGGAGATGCATTTTCATCCATGAAATCCAGCTGGGTTCAAGGATACACAATGGTTCTTTCCCCTCAAAAACTGAATTCCTCCGTGCAGCACCCCCAGGTGCGCCCCAAATCCACCTCAGGGCTGGGCAGCTTTCCCCTCATGGAGCCGAGGAATGGTTTGCGTTGAAGGAGGAAGATCAGTTCCACGGACTCAAATCATGGAACCACAGAGTCCTGGAATGATTTGGGTGGGAAAGGAGCTTAAATTTCATCCCATCCCACCCCAGACACGGGCAGGGACACCTTCCCCTACCCCAGGCTGCTCCAAGCCCAGTCCAACCTGGCCTTCCTTCCTTCCTTCCTTCCTTCCTTCCTTCCTTCCTTCCTTCCTTCNTTTCCTTTTTTTGCCCCCTTCTTTTTTTTTTTCCTTCTCTTTTCCAGAAGCGAGCAGGATAAAATACCGGCCTGTACCGAAGGCCTGCCTGCTATATTTAACTCAGACAAACACGTAACAAATCACTATTCTGCAGAAAGAAGGCACACCTCAGAGGCCGCATTTTTTTCCTTTTTTTTCCTTTTTTTTTTTTTTTCTCTTCAGACCTGGACGTAGAGACCACAACCCTCTAAATAATCCTCCAGAAATAAACCAATGAAATGTTCCCTCTGACAACAGACACAGCATTATACCTGCAGCTGGTAAATGTTTCCACAGTCCAACCACCTTTCCTTCTCGTTTCCAGTAAAAATTTGCTCCCAGGGGGATGGAGGCAGCAGTTGGATTTTAATTACTTTTCTGCAATAACGTGGAATGGAGAGTTGCATTTTTTTTTTTTTTATGCTGCTGATGGATTCTCATTTTTCTCTCTTTTTGGAAGAGAAGGACAGAGGAGGGTTGGCAGCAAAGGCAGAATCTCTGTGGAGAACCATCCCCGGTGTGTCACAATCCCTCATTTTTTGCAGCGCAGAGACACGGAATGTTGGGAATTCAGGGGAGATTCCAGGGAACACTGCAGCGCTGCTGGCTCAGCCCATGAAGTTCAATGGTCACAGTCCCTTCCATCCCTAGAACTCAATTCCAGGAGCCAGGAAATTTGGGAATGTTTCCCCCATCCCTGGCAGGGCACAAGGCCAGGCTGGAGCACCCTGGGATGGTGGAAGTGTCCCCGGAGTGATCCTTGAGGTCCCTTCCAACCAAACCACTCCGTGCTAAATTTCAGATTTAAATCAACTATTGGGCCATGAAAATATTCCCAAGTCATGGGGATGAATCCCCTCACTCTTCCAAAGGAGATTGCCTTTGGAAGTTGATTTCAATAATTTAATTTCAATGTTAAGCCTGAGTTTAATAAAACACCAGGGTTGTTCTCATGCACGTTCTGAATTTGAGTCCTCCTGTATTTCTCTCACACTTCCAAACTTTGACATTTCCTCTGCTGCCATGAGCAGCGGGAACAGATAATTCTGGAGTTGTTTTTGCTGCTTTCAGCGGGGAGAGAAGGAACCAGGATCCCGTCCACTGCCACAGATCCGCACCCTCACAATCAGCACCGAGCTGCTCAAGATTTGTCTGCTCGCAGCCACACAGATCCTCTGCCAGCTCCGGGCTCACAGCGCTGCTGAGGGATTGAAGCTCTGGTTTTGGTGTTGGATTATCCAAAAAAACCTGCGGGATGTCGTTTTCCCTGCCCCAGCACAGCGCAGCTTTGCCTGAGGGTGTTCAGAGCCCCTTTGCAGTGGAAGAATGGGGAAAAAAGGGGAAAATTTATCCAGAAATCACCTGGAGAGCAGGGAGTGAGCGGGGCAGAGCTCGAGGCGCTGGGCACGGATGAGAGGAGCAACCCCACAAGGAGAAAATGAGAGTTTCCTGTCGGGATAAATCCCATTATTGCAGGGCTTTGTCCAGTCAATCCCCGCCCGGTTTCGCTGGCGCGGGGCTGGGATTTCAAAGTGCCATAAACACCCCCGGAGTGCTGGAGCTGCACTTGGGGTTGGATTCCTGGGTGGATTATCCAGGAAAAGTGAGGAATGACCGTGGAAATTAAATAGCACGGGAGCCTCAGCTTCCTTCCCAATGGCAAATTTCCCTTTTGCAGTGTAGAAATAAATATCCAGTGTTTTTCCCTGGTATTTCAGTGGACATTGTAGTTTTCTTCTGGAATTTCCATGAATATATTTAATTACACATACATGGACATACATATATTGATATGTACAATTTCCTATTTCTCTAAAGCTCAAAGCTCAGAAATCCCTTATCCATAACCTGCTCCCAGTTTCTGAATTAACTCTGATTTAAATTAATGCTCTTTAATAACCAGCTCCCCTCTGCCCAGGACTCAGAAACTCCATCTGCACTTCCAGACTTCGGAATGAGACTCTGAGATAATAAAATTTGCAATATTGCAGCAAATTACTACTATTTTCCTTGCCATTTTTAATAATAAAAAAGCAGATATTTCTGTGATAAAGGGGAGCTAATTGATTTATGTTTAACACTGCAAGTTTAGACCCAAAAGAACAACAGAAACAAGTTTGAAGCCATGAAATATTTCATGTTGAAACACTCGCCTCAAGATTTTTTGGAAGGAATTTACTCATTTCGTTTTATTGTGGAATTTTTGCCGTGCAGCACTGTGAGGAGCTCGCAATCTCACAGCTGGGGAGATCCACGGGGTTTCCTCTGTGCTGGACATGTGTCAGTCAAACAAACTCCTGAGGCAGCCTGGGCATCAAGGCCGGGGGCAGAAATGAAAGCTGACAACTCCAACGTGGGGAAATATCCTTCCACAAAAACACAGCTCCAACTGCCGGGGCTGCCCGAGGGCTCTGGGGGGGTTGGAAGTCCCTGGAGTGTCTCACATTCAAATTTTATTTTTTTATTTCCCCGAGGGTGGATCCCAGCCCGGATCTCACCGTGGATGTGGCGCCTCCTCAACCCATCCTATTCCCACCTGGATCTGCCTGACTGCATTCTGGGAACATTTGAAAAGATATTTACAGATGTTTTTCAGTTCATCCCCCCAATTTTTTCCACGGATGAGGCGGGGTTTTTAAGAAATAACGTTCCTGGGAGTCGGGAGCCTGGGTTTGCCAGCCTGGGTCAGGTTCCTGTGACAACAGGGCCATGGTTTGGTGGCACTCGGCAGTGTTTGGTTTATGGCTGCACTCAGTGACCCTTAAAGGCCTTTTCCAAGGCAAATTATGCCCTTAAAGGTCTTTTCCAAGGTAAATTATGCCCTGATCCCATGGATTGCTGCAGGTTGGCTGCCCGTGCCAGAGCCCCGTGGAACCTGATCGCCCTCCAGGCACTCGGGCTTTGGGCTGCTTCCTTCTGCAGACACAAACAGTTTAATTTGCTAAGCCCATAATGAGAGTTCTCCTTTTACCCAGGAGAGCCCCCTGATTTCAAAGATAAACCCTGGAAGCCCAGGCTCTGGTGCTGGGCAATGTCAGAGCTCCCTGGGTTTGGCAAGCAGGGAATTCCACCGGCTCCCTGTGGCCGAGGATGTGCCGGGAACTGCCGCAGGCTGGAGCTGCTCCTCTCCCAGAGTCACCCTGCCCCGGTTCCAGACCTTCAGCAGCGACAGGACGGGAGGAAACAGCCCCGAGGGGTGCAGGGAGAGGTTTGGGTCGGAAATCGGGGAAAAATCCTTCATGGAAAGGGATGTCAAGCCTGGAAAAGGCTGCTTAGGGCGGTGTGGAGTCACCATCCCTGGAAGTGTTCAGAAAACAGGTGAATGTGGCACTTGGGGACACGGTTCAGTGGTGGTGATGGGTTGGTGGTGGGATTGATCCTCTCAGAGATCTTTTCCAGCCTGAACCATGCTGGGATTCAATGATTCACATTTCCCTGCCCATTTTCTTCCTGCATCCCAGAAGGAACTGTGAATCCTCTGTAGAAATGACCGAATTTTCACTCCTTGCTCTGGCCAAGATAAATTTTCTTTTGCAATATTTACAACATTTAAAAAAAAACAGAGTCTCTTCCATGATCCGTGAGCTGTTACCCTGAAAAATAACAATTGTACAAGAAACAAAGAAGCAGCAAGAAAAGTTTCACCCTTTAGGGAGACAAAGGACTCGGCGCTGAGGAGAGCACAGGACTCCTGACACATTTTTCCCCACGCCACGTGGGATCCGCCCCTCGGGACAGCGATGGCGCTCCTGTAGATCAGCCCTCAGCCCTCAGAGGCATTTTAATGAAATATTAACGGCCCCTCTTTAATAGGAATTTCAGCACGACCTAAATGAAGTCATCGGGAGGGAGATATTGTCCCATTAAGCCCAGTAAAAGCTCGGGCTCCTGTCTGGAGGAGAAGCTGTGGGCAGTTAAAGTGACCATCAATTTCAGCAGCTGATGTTCTTTACAAGTCTCTGAAGTGTGAAGTCCCAGCCTGGCTGATGTATTTCACTTTAATTTCCTTTTGGAAAACAGAGCTGTGGTTAGTGGGGAACCTCCTGCACGCTCCCACACGGGCGAGGAGAGCCTGAGGAGAGCAGGCAAGGAGGAAATGATTTAACCCTTTGCCAAAAGCTCTACAATTTCTTTAGTTAAGTGAAGAAAAACAAGCAGAGATGATTTCTCCTTTATTTCCTGTGCAAAAATAAACAATACTTGTGCATAGCTAATAACCAGGTTAGGGCCCCTCGCTAATATCTCCTCCAGCTCCTGAAAACTCGCTGAAAAATCTCTTTTTTCCTCATTTCCCTGCGCTTCCAGCAAGTTCTAAGTCAGCAGCTCGTGCCCTCTGTAGGGGAAAAAGATAAGGATCGTGTAATTCCATCTGATTTGCCACTTCCAGGCTGTTCCTCTGCCACCAGACCACACAGGTACATGGAGACTCCTTATCTGATGGAGCTCGCTGCGGGTTTTGGGTCAAATCCGAGGGTTTTTGGGTCAAACACGAGGTTTTTTGGGTCAAACCTGAGTTTTTTTGGGTCAAACCCAAGGTTTTTTGGGTCAAACACGAGGTTTTTGGGTCAAACCCAAGGTTTTCAAGATGGTTCTGCTGCCAAAATGGGCTGAGAAGATCCAAGGTGATAAAACAGAGTCAAGATAATGCAACAAAAGTTGTAAAAATGAGAATATCCATCTAAATAAGGTTTAAAGGAGGAAAATTGTTCCCTGCTTTAACTACACCATGCAAATATTGATATATTTTCTATAGATAGATATTGATTATTGCAGGGATTGAAGAACAACAACAGGAATGAAAATATTTTGAGGATTTTTCCTTATGTTCTCGGAAATCAATAATTTAGGAATTAATTTTCATTATCAGGAGAACTCTGCTGTTGGTATTTGCCAAAAAAACCCAGCAATGACAAAGTATTTATGATGCAACCTGTAAATAAATCAACAGAATTTGGAGCTGGAAGTTGACTAAATGCATTTATCAATAATTTCAGTGCTCTAAATTATTATTTTTAATAAAAAATCAGCAAACTGGCCTTTTACAGGGTGTTATAAAATTATTCACATCACTGAATCCAAGGAATATATCTGAAAAAAAACCATACTCGGGATAAATAAACAAATAAAATATTATTAAAATAAATATCAGAAGAAATAAAGACCCCAGCCAGTTTTATTATTCCACCTGCACCCCAACTGCCACTGCTGCTCCACACAGCTCATGGGGGTGCAAAATTTGCCTTAAAAAGCTCAGAAATAATACAGAAAATCCAGTTTGTGCACTCGTTATCAGCACATGAAGAAGCCAGAGCTCCAGATCAAATCCAATTCTCCTTTTTTAAAGCTGGGTTTACTTGCTGTAAATCAGGAGTCACTCCTCAAAATATCACCTCACAACCTGCACATGAAATGAGCTGTAGGTGAACGCAAGAATGAGGGACAAAATTCCACTGAGAGTTTCCACTTTGGGCAAAAAATTGAAGCCCTCTTGGTGGAGTAAAAATATTCAGAATTTAGGGACAAAGATCAGAAATCCTGGCCTGAGGATGAAAGATTTGCAGTTCAAGTGTGGTTACTCTGGAGATTAAATCCTAGGAATAGAAATTTCTGAATTTGTGACAGGGATTAAAATTTGGATTTAAAATCACCTAAATCTATCTAGAAATGCTTGTCCTCCTGAAAAAAATCTTCAGGATTTGCGGTTTGGTGGAACTCTGTCAGTCCGCGTGTTTTAACGGATCCTGGAGTGATGCCGCTGGAATATTTCCTGTACTTTGGCTCTCGTGTCTCTTTGTTTGCGAGCCTGGAGAATGAAGTGGGTGTAGGAAAGCAAAAAATGATAAAGACTGAACAACTTTCCAAAAAGTTTGTCTGAATTGCTTCTCGCTTGTCTCCGTTTGCCCGTCCAGGGAGATGAGATGCGCATCCCCCGGGATCCCCGCTCCGGGCAGCGGCGACATCCTGCATCCCGATAGCCAAATCTGGGGGAGCATCCTGTCCCTAGGAGCGGAAAAAAATCCAACCCCCAAAGGTGTGAAAGCCTCTCCAACGCAGCTGAAGTGGGGAGCAGGAAGTCAGGAGCCTGGTGAAGCCTATTAAGATGGAAAAAGTGAAGTAATCCGGCACAGTGGGCTATTCAGGGCTGCAAAAAGCGGGAAAGGCCAAAAGGAGATGGAGGCAGGGAGATTGAAATTCAGATGGAAGCCGGGGGTCTCCGCGCGGCAGCTGGAGATCGTGTCTGGCAAAGCAAGTGTTTATTTGGACAATAATAGCCTTGAAGCCTCCTGATAAAACCATCTCCCCGCACTTCCATCCATAATACTGCCACAGCTTTCCTTAAGTATTCCCTTCTTCTGGGATGTAAAGCAATCCCCGCTCCAGAGCGGAAGGAGGGGGGGATGAAAATGATTTCCCTTGCAGTGGGCACGCAGGGAGATGAAAAAAAAAAGGAGTTAAAACAAAAAAAAAAAACCCCAACAACAAAAAAAAGAAGGGTCGGTCTTTTTTTATTATTTTTTTTTTTTTTATCCACATCTTTAATTATTTCCTTGGAAAAACAACCGGGAGATGGATCCCGGGCTCCTGAGGAAGCAGCAGAGGAAGGAGCCTGTTTTCCAAAGCCCTCGTGCCATGTGGCTGCTGCTGGGTGCCTTTTGTCTCCCCGGTTTCCTGAACATGGATGCAAAGCGTGGCCCTTTCCAAACCCAGCCCCGCTCCCTCCCCTCTGCCTCTGTACAGTCGATAGGAGAGAGGAACCAGCTGCAAAAAAAAAAAAAAAGAAAAAAGAAAAAAGGGAAAAAAAAGGCTTTTCATGTCTCCCGTGCTCCCTGACCCCCCTTCAACACCTTGGGGTGCCCGCCGGGACTTCCAGGGTTTCTTCAGTTACATTACAGCAATCTCCTCCTCCTTGAACTTGATGGCAGCTTGGGCTGGCAGGAACAGCTGCTCCAGAGTTTTTGTGGGGATTTTTGGGAGAAAAAAATGGAATTCTGAGCTCTTTTCGTCTCTTCTAAGAGATTCAACTCGGCCTTCCTAAAGAAAGAGGATGTGGAAATGGGGGTGGAGATTAAACATGAGTGAATTGAAACAAGCCTGGTTTTGAAATCTGGGGTTAAACTCAAATCAGGGAATTCACCAAACTGGGTGAATATTAAGGGCAAAATGGGTGAATATTAAGGGTAAATTCCACACGGTGCTTAACTGCCCTGTAAAATACGCGGTGCCTTCAGATCCTTGAAGCAGTCATAAAAACTCAATGTAATCCCAAATCCAGGATCCTCATCCCATGGAGAGGGGGAAAGATGAAGGAAATCAAAGAACTGGGTGCCAGGGAAGTGATTCTGTTCTTTACCTCTAAGTTGAGATGCCACTGGAAAAGGCCAGAAAACGCCATTTTCAGCAGGAATTGGAAAGAGCCAAGTTACAGATTTTCCTACGGCTGCCAACCATCCTTTAGGCTTCATTGGAATTTATTTTTTTAAATTTCCAACAGGAATATTTAGAGAAAAAAGAAGAAATTTCTTCTTCTCAATGCAATCCTATGGAAAGGCTGCTCCTTTTTAATGAAACCACCCAGTCAGTGTCATTTTCTCGACAGATGAATATCAAATCAATTTAGATGTGTTTGTAGATAGATTTAGGCCTAGAAGGTGATGCTTGGTTGTGTGGTTTGACATCAAGAAAATTAAAATCCTCTCTGTAACCTTTTACCAAGAGAAATAATCTCTATTTAGCTGAAACAGCTGCTCTTGACTTGAAGGCAACGAGGCCCTGAGAAATTTCTGCTTCCTTAAAAATGTATTCATGTCCCTGATTTTTCACTCCTGGATTTGGGCTCATTCAGCAGCTGCTGCTCCCCACAAGGAGGAATTTTGGTGATTTTTTTGTGTTGTTTCAGCCCTTCCTGACAATCCTAAACAGGTCCCTCTCCAAGGCTCTTTCTCAGGCTCTCTGGATTTTATTTTTGCACCTTTTTCCTGCAGATTTTTTTTTTTTTTCCCCACACATCTGTTTTCCAATCTGGAGCCCAGAATGGGATCAATCTGCCCAACACTCACCAGGAATGTACATCATAAAAAAGACAGAGGCCACATTGCAGGCGAGCCGTCAGCACGGCGCAGTGACCGAAATATAAAATATCGACCTGGGCTGCAGAGAGCCCGGCTTCGTTCGGGGCCTTTTATGAGCTGCTGCTCCCAAAACGGACCCCCCAAAATAAAAGCTGTGGTCAGGGATGGTCCGTGCTCAGAGAATGGCAGGGAGGTTGTTGCGAATGTGCATTTTAAATACAGAGGTTGAGGATAAAAATCTGTCCCAGGCAAGGATTTGGTCAGGATCAGCTCAGAATATTCTGGGATTCTGTGATAAAATGGTGAAAGTAGGAAGCTTCTGGAAGGACATCATTAAACATCATTTCTTTGTATTTACAAGCCGCTTTATCATATTTTTGATTGATGGGGGACTCAAAATTCATCAGAGTTCTCTTGGGACAGCAACTTTTGTGCAGGTTTGGCTTTGTTAATATTTTGCACTTTGGCTTTGGTCACTCTGCTGGGTCTGTTGGTGTTTTCCATGTGGTTTATTCCTGAGTTTTGGCAAGGGCTGGGCAGGGCTGTGGGGCTGTGTTTAGTCTGTTGGGGTAGGGCTGGGATTTCCTTTCCTTTCTTTTTTCCTTTTCTTTTTCCTTTTCCTTTTCCTTTTCTTTTTCCTTTCCTTTCCTTTCCTTTCCTTCCCTTTCCTTTCCTTTCCTTTCCTTCCCTTTCCTTTCCTTTCCTTTCCTTCCCTTTCCTTTCCTTTCCTTTCCTTCCCTTTCCTTTCCTTTCCTTTCCTTCCCTTTCCTTTCCTTTCCTTTCCTTCCCTTTCCTTTCCTTTCCTTTCCTTCCCTTTCCTTTCCTTTCCTTTCCTCTACTGATGAAAATATTTCCTCTAAAAGCAGGAAAATGTCCTTCCCCTGCTTAATCAGCTCCTGCTTTATTTAATTTTTCAATCCTTAATCAAACTAATGATTGAAGCTAAAATCAGGGGAATAATTGTCCATTTCTCATGCTGAGCTGTTGTCATTTGTCCTGCAAACATCAGGTTTTTGACTCTGAGGTACAAAATTTGAATATCCATCTATTCCACACTTCCAAAAACTCATTTTGTTACCAATCATGGGAATAAAAGATCAAATCAGCTGCTGAATATCAATAAAAGAAAACACAATTTAAATGGAAGGACACAATTCTGGCAGGCCTCAATTCCTCAGGGTTAAAGCAGACAGAAAATTGATATTACTCCTGTTCAGGAATTGTCCAAAACCAGAAGGAATCAAAAAGTCCTGCAGTTTTCTTAGCAACCCAAACTGAACCAGTGACAAATAATCTGTAATTTTCACCTTCACGTCATTTGGGGAGGGTGCATTTGGCCTTTCCAAATTATAGCAAAGCTTTGAGAGCCTACATGGAATAATTCAGCGAAGAAATTGGGCCCAACCATCACCAGAGCAGTGAGAAAACAAACACGAGTGGATTAACATAATTGCTTAATCAACAGCATTCACTGAGGGGCTGGCAAGTGTGTGGAATTAATCATCTCATTGTGAGGAGCATTTTGAGTAATGAGCATAATGAGAACTTTGCACAGCTGGCAACTATTTTAATCCATTAACCAGCAAAATAAATTGGTCTAGAAAAACAACATTTCATCTTATTTTTCACTCTCCAACCAGGCTGGATAGTGAATATTGGGGTTAATTAGAGGAATTAAAGGGAGAATCATCTTCCAAACCTTCTTCCTGCCCAGCTAGGAATGGCTGGAAGTCCCTCCACAAGAATATTTCCCTCAGTCATAATTAACAGGTTCTGCATTTCCCTGGTGATTGTCAATTCTTGGTGGAATCAGTGGGATTTTTACTGGGAATATTCTGGATGTTGACAAGGTACTCCCAAATCCTTTAATCAGGCACGGGGACCATCTTTAATTCCCTGTATCAATGCAGGTAAAAGCTGGTGCTCTCCACCTCCTGAAAAGGTGAAGGTGGCTCTGGAATGTCTCAGGCATCGAGGAGAAATTTGTGGGGATGAGGAAATCCCAGGGGAAAAATAAACCACAACTCCCAGTGCCTCGGGAGATGAACATTGAAAATGAACCGGGTGCATTTTGCTTTTGTCTCCAAAGTTCTGGGGTCACTTTGGGCGCCACAAACCCTCCCCTCGCCCCAGCTGGGCCTGGGGACGTCCTGCTTGGGATTTATTGGGCTGATTTCCAGAGGCTGACGTCTTCCAAGGAAATATTTATCCACGGCCATCGCTGACCTGTGATGACTCAATCAGTCGCGGGCTGGCAGGAAAAACCAACTTAGAGCCGGGGATTTGGGAGACAAAGTGTTCCCTGCTGCCTCCAGCCAATCCATCTCTGCCCCGGTGCAAGGGTCACTGCTGCAGAACCTCCCAGCGCCCGCAAGAACGCTTCCAGAACGTGGAGGGCATCTCCCAGCCGGCCAAACATCCCAGATTCCTCAGGAACAGCAAATCTGGGGTGTACAAAGCATCTCTAACATCACCTTCACGAGTTTTCAATAATTTTGTCCTTTAAGAGCGGGAGGATGAAGAGAGAATGTTAAATAAAGCAAATAATCCTCAGCATGCTCTGAGGTTTGGCAAAGAGAGCCGAGGGAAGCTCCTTATCTGTGGCCATCCTCCCCCAAATCCAGGCTGTCTCCTCCGAGCACGGGGTGAAACGCTGCAAAAATCCTCTCAGAGCTGATAAGGAAAATGTCAGCAGGCTTCTCCCCCTTCCTGGAGTGGGATGCTCAGACAGGGATGTGATCCAGCCTGGAAGTGCTGGAGGGGAAAGGACTTAATGCACAAGCTTTGAAAGAAACCAGAATTACTGCGTGGTCACCACAGATTGCTCGTTTGGCTGTTGAAATCAGCAGGGAGGAAAGGAGGGAACAGCTGGCAAAAATAACAGAAAATAGAAATAATAGCAAATAATAATAGGAAATAAATGGAGATAAAAATAATAGCAAATAAATAACCAGAAGACTAAATTTTTTTCTCTTTTATTAACTCTTAATGAAAACATTTATTTTAGAGAATCTTTCCACTGTTCCTCCTGTTGGAGACAGGATTAGAGGGGATATTTTCTCAGGACATATTTATGGCTATTATGATTAATCTTCATCACGATTTGGATAATAAAATCACCAGGAGAATAAGTTTGAGCTTAGAAGCTTAATATTGTCTACAAGTGGAATTCTGTGGTTTAAAAGCAGCAGAAAATGAAGGATAAAGAAAGCTGGTAGAATTATGGAATCCTCCAGGCTGGAAAAGCCTTCTCTGGCTGGAAAGGCAAGGCCAGATTTTTGTCCCCGTGAAGGTTTTAATTAAACGTGGATGTCTTCCCTAAATATTTAGAATTTCAAGCCAGACTATTTCAGTAAGAGGGCATCAAGTAAAGGATATTTTCTTCAGACGTTCCTGCAGGGCTGAGCTTTGTTCAGGATCTGAAAAGCAGCAAGGGCTGAGCTGCTCCCAGCTCCTCCTGTGATCCGGACTTGATTCCTCTTCTCACCCCAAATCCTCCCGCTCTGCTTTGGTCCTGTTTGATGGAAATGTGGGTTTGGGACATTCCTGAAGGCATTTGGGGATTCTCTACATGGGAGCTGTTCCAGCAGCCCCAGACACACCCTCAGGACATGTTTTGGAGGCAGAAGACCCCTGGGAGTTGCTGGTGGAGTAACTTGAGGTAAAACTCTGCTTTTCCTGATGTTTTCTCTTAACAAAAACCCAATTTTCAAGATTTTCTCAAACCCCTGACCCGAGCTGATTTTGGGGTGGATCCCAAAGGAATCTTTCCCCTGTGGCACATCCAAAGGTATCCCTGAGTGCTCGGGAGCCTCTGGCAATGTGTTTATCTGATCCCAACCACCAGAGCTTCCCTCCTGCCGCCCTCCTCACACAGAGCTTCCCTCACTGCTGCCCCTCCTCTGGAATAAAAAGCCTTCCCCAGCATTTCTTTTTTACCCCCTTCCTTTTACTTTTTCCCCATTCCTGCCCCAGAATTTGGGGCTTTTCGTCAGTGCCTGCTGAGGCCTCTCAGAAGGCTCTTTCTGGCCCACGCTCCCCTCGGTTCAAACACGGCCCTGCCGAGCCTTTGAGCTGAAGGCGGAGATGAAGTCAACAAGGAAAATATGAAAATAAATAAAACTCCAGTTCAAACAAACCACTTGCCTCAGTAAATAGCTCCCGGCCCCTTTTCAGGGCTGGCCAGCAAATCATCTGGGCTATCTTGTTTTCCAACAGCTCGAAGGCCTTCAAAGCTTACCTTGTTTTGGAGCACTTAATTCAGCGGGAGGAGAAGTGATTCAGATATTGTTGTGTATCGATGATTCATGATGGCTCTGCTGCGAAATGAAAGCTAAGGAGTCTAATCAATAAAATTATTGAGTCGCTTTGAAGTAGTTCCAGGTCAATTTTTCTTGGCAATTTTTGCACTTCCTGAATTATACCGACCCAAAGCATGAATAATGATCTAAAATTACACAATATACAGAAACCATCTGTTAGATAGACACGGGCAGGGTGATGTCATTGGGCTACTTCTAATCTGGAGCCTTGGATGCTGCCAGTGGTGATGTCACGGGTTGGCAGCCCGAGGGTTGGGTTGGTGAGGCACGAGCAGCAACGCGATTTTCCCCCGGCTCTTATGGAAAGAATCGAGCTGTGCTCATTATCTCCAGGAGAAATGGAAGGGCTGTGGGCTCGCATAATTTATCCTACCTGGAGGAGGGCGTGAGTGGAAGCAGAATTCGCCGAGAGGCGGCTCATCGAGAGACCCGAGCCAAAACCTCTTGGAAATCCTGTGCTCGCCCGATGTCCTGGCTCCCAGAGCGCGTGCTGAGCCCCAGGCCCTCGGCGCAGCCGGGTTTCACTGCGCAGCCTGCCGAGGCGTTTCAGAGCAGCCAGACGTGTCCAGGAGCAGCTGCCAGCTCCGGACGGGGGCCTGGACGCTCTGCTTCCCTTCCAGCCACAGCCCCACAGCCTCGGACACCGGCTGGGGCCCAGCCCTGCTGAGCATTACAGCAAAATTCCATTTGTTCTGAAGGTTGGGAGCATCCTTGTTGGAACCCAGGGGGTTCCTGTGATGCCTTTGGCCGACCCAAA